>CM060947.1:17266527-17414027 GCA_030765055.1 Mantis religiosa | reverse complement strand
CTATTTCAAACTTCACTAGACTTCTACTAAATAACTCATCTCCCGTCAAAGCAGCTAAACACTTAATTAACAATTACTGTAAGCATGTTCTAGATCTTCTCGAGAAACAAGTCGACTAGAAACCGACGTTTCGGGGGCGTACATCCTTCCCATCACAAGGATATTTTAAGAAATGTTAAAACCACTAAATATATAACACAAATATCATAATAATACTTTTATTGGTTGATATTTGTGCTACACGAGAGTGGGCTGAAAATTTTCCGACCTCAACATGAAGATGGCAGCACTCGTAAATTAAAGCTAGTGCATTTTGTTGCTCATCTGTCGAGAGTTATTCACTAAAGTTTCAGCCACTTTGAACGCTCATTTGTTATGTAATAGTCCTTTGAATGAGTTACTGTGTGTCTTTTTATGAAACTGGACAAATCGAGTATCGAGCTGTCATTAAATATTTGTTTTTGAAAGGCAATACGCCTGCGCAATTCAAAGATGAGTTGGATTCTGTGTATGGGGCGGCCCGGGTTCGATCCCAGGCGACCGCAAAGTGAGATTTGTGGTGGACAACACGGCGCTGGGGCGTGTTTTCTCCGGGATCTCCAGTTTCCCCCGCCATCTCATTCCACCGGTGCTCCATCTTCATTTCATGTATCATCAGTGTCATCGCCTGCGGTGTCGTATGTAGTAAAAGCGGGCGTTAAACACTACACATTTCATTTCCATTTTCATTTCCTCCCTCTACCAGGATGTTACCGAGCTGTCCCAAAAGGGCGTCCGGCGCCTCTGTGGGGCTTTCCATAGGGCAAGACCTAGAGACTAATAAGCCCCCCCTTATCTGGTCCTATGGACTCAAGACTGGATGGAAGTGGATACGCCACTTACGCGCGCCAACTCCAAGATGGGAAGGCTACCGATATGACCTCAGTGGGATTGCCTGGTGATCTAGCACACCTTCTACTAGCTATGCTGGCTGGTACGCGGGAATATATGGCTTCCCTCAACCTCGTCCGGAGACGTACCCGATGTCCCACGGGTATCTGGAAAGACTGCCCCCTCGAGTCCAACCCAATCCGAAAAACTGCCAATCAGGTGAAATTTTGGGCAGATGGATTTAGACGTGGCCGTCAGAACTTGGGAGACGATGAACGATCGGGACGTTCAAACACTGCAACTACCAAAGAAAACATCGCCAAAGTTCACCAAATGTTGCTAGACGATCACCGAATTAAAGTGAGAGAGATGGCAGAGCCTATGAACGTGTTTGTCACATATTAAATCAAAATTTAGACATGAGAAAGCTGTCCAAGCGTTGGGTACCGCGTTTGCTCACGTTAGACTAAAAATGGTGTTCGAATGAACATTTCCAACGCTCTGTTGGTGCAGTTTAGGCGCAATAAATCCGAGTTTTGGTGCATATTAATTACTGCAGATGAAACTTGGATACACCATTATACGCCCGAAACAAAAATGTAGTGCAAACAGTGGACTGCCAAGGGGAAACCGGCTCCAAAAAAAAAGCAGAAACAATTTTTTCGGCTGGGAAAGTGATGGCGATTGCTTTTTAGGATCGTGATGGAGTTATTGTAATCGATTATCTTCAAAAAGGAAAAACCATTATAGGAGCATACTACGCATCATTACTTGACAAGCTGAAGGCAGAACTTGCGGTAAAACGGTCAAATTTGCCGAAAAAGAAAATATTTCACCAAGACAACGCACCTTCTCACACCTCAGCGGTTGCAATGCCGAAAATCCAGGAACTACGGTCTGAACTGCTTGACTCACCAGATCTAGCCCCAAGCGACTTCTTTTTGTTCCTTCATCTAAAAATTGCGCTCGGTAGACAGAGATTTTCGTCAAATGAAGGGGCAATCCCCTACGTGAACAATTATTTTGCAGAGAAAAACGCCGAGTACTATATGGACGTGTTACAGAGATGGAAGCACCACTGGGAGAAGTGTGTAGAGTTACAAGGAGACTATGTTGAAAAACGCCGAATACTATTTGGACGGGTTATAGAGATGGAAGCATCGCTGGGAGAAGTGTGTACAGTTACAAGGAGACTATGTTGAAAAACGCCGAGTACTATTTGAACGGGTTATAGAGATGGAAGCATCACTGGGAGAAGTGTGTAGAGATACAAGGAGACTATTTTGAAAAACGCCGAGTACTATTTGGACGGGTTACAGAGATGGGAGCATCGCTGGGAGAAGTGTGTAGAGTTACAAGGAGACTATGTTGAAAAACGCCGAGTACTATTTGGTCGGGTTACAGAGATGGGAGCATCGCTGGGAGAAGTGTGTAGAGCTACAAGGAGACTATGTTGAAAAACGCCGAGTACTATTTGGACGGGTTATAGAGATGGAAGCATCACTGGGAGAAGTGTGTAGAGATACAAGGAGACTATGTTGAAAAACGCCGAGTACTATTTGGACGGGTTACAGAGATGGGAGCATCGCTGGGAGAAGTGTGTAGAGTTACAAGGAGACTATGTTGAAAAACGCTGAGTACTATTTGGACGGGTTACAGAGATGGGAGCATCGCTGGGAGAAGTGTGTAGAGTTAAAAGAAGACTATGTTAAAAAACGCCGAGTACTATTTGGACGGGTTACAGAGATGGGAGTATCGCTGGGAGAAGTGTGTAGAGTTAAAAGAAGACTATGTTAAAAAACGCCGTGTACTATTTGGAGGGATTACAGAGATGGGAGTATCGCTGGGAGAAGTGTGTAGAGTTAAAAGAAGACTATGTTAAAAAACGCCGAGTACTATTTGGACGGGTTACAGAGATGAGAGCATCGCTGGGAGAAGTGTGTAGAGTTACAAGGAGGCTACATTGAAAGACGCCGAGTACTATTTGGACGGGTTACAGAGATGAGAGCATCGCTGGGAGAAGTGTATAGAGTTACAAGGAGACTATGTTGAAAGACGCCGAGTACTATTTGGACGAGTTACAGAGATTGGAGCATTGCTGGGAGAAGTGTGTAGAGATACAAGGAGACTATGTTGAAAAACGCCGAGTACTATTTGGACAGGTTACGGAGATGGGAGCATTGCTGGGAGAAATGTGTAGAGTTACAAGGAGGCTATGTTAAAAAACGCCGAGTACTATTTGGACAGGTTACGGAGATGGGAGCATTGCTGGGAGAAATGTGTAAAGTTACAAGGAGACTATGTTGAAAAACGCCGAGTACTATTTGGACAGGTTACGGCGATGGGAGCATTGCTGTGAGAAATGTGTAGAGTTACAAGGAGGCTATGTTAAAAAACGCCGAGTACTATTTGGACAGGTTACGGAGATGGGAGCATTGCTGGGAGAAATGTGTAGAGTTACAAGGAGACTATGTTGAAAAACGCCGAGTACTATTTGGACAGGTTACAGAGATGGGAGCATCGCTGGGAGAAGTGTGTAGAGTTACAAGGAGGCTATGTAGAAAAACGCCAAGTACTATTTGGATGTGTTACAGAGATGGGAACATCGCTGGTAGAAGTGTGCAGAGTTACAAGGAGACTATGTTGAAAAACGCCGAGTACTATTTGGACGGGTTACAGAGATGGGAGCATCGCTGGGAGAGGTGTGTAGAGTTACAAGGAGACTATGTTGAAAAACAAATTGAAAAATCTCTTGTATCTTTGTTAGGTGGGAAACTTTTCAGACCACCCTCGTATTTTTTAATTCCATATCTGTGGCGTGTATAAATACATAGCAGAAAATAGGCATAATACATTTTGGTGATTATTTTCTCAAAATGAACATTGAATGTTCTATTGGTTTTGGTAATGCGTGTCATTTTAAAGTGGTTGCTCCCAAGGGTGTGCAAATATTTTTAAATATGTTTGCGAATATGTTGGAAAGTAAAGAAGCGTTTTCCCTGCTTTTTCAAGGGTGTAACGAAGAGATATGCGAAACGTAACGCTATATTAACCTCGGGGTAAGCGGAGTGTGTATCTCGTAGCAAGGTTAACAGATGACGTGCAGTTTCAACCATCCGAACAAACTTCACATGCGCTATCTGTTTGTGCTCGTTCGGGTTATTCACATTCCACTTAAACCCACACTTGCAAGGCCTTCTTCTAATTATTTCAGTTGTCAATGGAAATAATCACATTCTCAAATACTAAGCGAAAATGATGTCCCCAAATTAGGTAGGTAGGTAGGTAGGTAGGTAGGTAGGTAGGTAGGTAGGTAGGTAGGTAGGTAGGTAGGTAGGTAGGTAGGTAGGTAGGTAGGTAGGTAGGTAGGTAGGTAGGTAGGTAGGTAGGTAGGTAGGTAGGTAGGTAGGTAGGTAGGTAGGTAGGTAGGTAGGTAGGTAGGTAGGTAGGTAGGTAGGTAGGTAGGTAGGTAGGTAGGTAGGTAGGTAGGTAGGTAGGTAGGTAGGTAGGTAGGTAGGTAGGTAGGTAGGTAGGTAGGTAGGTAGGTGGGTGGGTGGGTGGGTGGGTGGGTGGGTGGGTGGGTGGGTGGGTGGGTGGGTGGGTGGGTGGGTGGGTGGGTGGGTGGGTGGGTGGGTGGGTGGGTGGGTGGGTGGGTGGGTGGGTGGGTGGGTGGGTGGGTGGGTGGGTGGGTGGGTGGGTGGGTGGGTGGGTGGGTGGGTGGGTGGGTGGGTGGGTGGGTGGGTGGGTAGGTGGGTGGGTGGGTAGCCTTTATTGCCATAAACTTTACAGTATAGCAACGTCATAAATTGAAACTTACCAAGCCACATTATAAAAGTCATTTATAGAATATAATGGGTTTGTCAGCAATGTATGGCGTATACTCCTTTTAAAACTTAAAATAGGGAGCTCTCTTAGTCTTTGTGGTAAATAATTCTATAATTTAATTGGAACGACTATAAAACTATTCTGAATTTTAGTGGTTCTAAATTTATTTATATATGAATTCAAACAGTTACGTGTTGAGTAATTACGTATATTAGAGCAAAGTATAAAGCTATTAAGATTTTTTAACATATAAAAGACAATTCAGCGCACTAATCGATTGGAAACGTTAAAATACCTAAATGAATAAAAAGTGTGGAAGCGTAGAGTCAGACTGAAAAATTCAATGCCATAGCCAGGATTTGAACCACGGATCTTCTGGTTGCCGTCCAGCCGCTCTACCATTGAGCTACTATGGCCAACGTGCCGATACGACATTAAATTCTCCAACTGACTCGTATTTTCCCGGTAAACCATTAGCAGTTCTCATAAATACATGAGACAACTACGTTAATGGCGACTTACAACATGGAAGTACTTTAAGGCCCGGGCTTTATAGTTAACCACTATTAGGTCAATTAACGGAAATTAATTGTTCTTTCACATTAGCCGTATGTAGGCTAAATTGTGGAAACGTGGAGTCAGACTGAGTGGTTTACCGGGAAAATACGAGTCAGTTGGAGAATTTTATGTCATATCGGCACGTTGGCCATAGTAGCTCAGTGGTAGAGCGGCTGGACGGAAACCAGAAGATCTGTGGTTCAAATCCCGGCTATGGCATTGAATTTTTCAGTCCTACTCTACGTTTCCACAATTTAGCCTACACACGGCCAGTGTGGAAGAACAGTTAATTTCGAATAAAAAATGATTTACAATGTTCTTTTGAATGAACTCCACAAATTAATCTAAGGACCTTTTTCTGCAATATAATCTTAGCTGCTAAAGAGTGATTTCCCCAGAAATGTATACCATAATTAACATGCGAATAAATATGAGCTTAGTAAACCTTCATCAGAATGTCCTTGTTAACACTGTTCCTTAAAATTCTCAACATGACAATTCCTTTTGTGAATTTTTTGGTACATAATTGGTATGTGTTGACCAGCCAAGGTCTGAATCGATATAAATATCTAAAAAAGTTTATAGAGGAACCATAGCCACCAGTCTTAAATTTATACAGACTATCAGTAGTTTTACCTGTGTTAATAAAGGAACTGTGAAAAACTAATGTTTAAATATTTGTATAAAACAGCCCTTTGATCCGGAGGATAGCATGTTAAGCTACAAATCCAGAACTGTCAGTTTCATAGCTGAACCCTAGATCCCATTTAGACCCTTTAAGTTGTCCTCTGTGGTCTAATGGTAATATGCCAGCCTCTAGGTTTTGACGTCGCAGTTTAAGTTACTGTTTGCCCACGAAAAGGCTAGTGGGGTATAAAGTGCAGAGAAGCTTCAACTGTTTATCTACTCCAGTAACGGATCTGTTTACTAGGAAATGAGTGTATTTGAGTGCACATGAGTCACCCATGATGTCAGCGATAGATATTACGTACGGGTGAGTTATCTGACAGAACTTGTGTATTTTAAACGAGGCTTCCATCCTGTCATACTCGAAGACTGGCATATACACCGTAGCTTACCTTCTTGTCGTGGGTATACAGTACTCCAGAATATATCTGCTCTTCTTAGTGTATGTAACTAATTTCGAAAATATCCTAATTGTTTTCAAACATTTTTCACACGTTGTTCCATTTTAAATTCAGTGCAGATATATTTAATGTATGTTTTAAAAACTAGATTATAAGTCATATCGGACAATGAATGAAATGAGTGAAATGAGTCCGGGGTCAATGGAGCTTAGAGTTACCTGACAATCGTCTTTGAGGATAAGGGAAAACCCCGGAAAAACCTTATCCAGATAACTCACCATGCCGAGATTCGAATGCGGGACCTCTTGAACGTGAGGCAGACACGCTACCATCTACGCTACCGAGGTGGACAGAAACACACTTTGGTCAACCCTTACAGACTCTAAAAATGATGTGTCATACACACAGTAATTTGCCGCGCCGTGGCTCAGTGGTTAGACCGCTTGGCTCTCACCAAGGCGGCCCGGGTACGATCCCAGGCGACCGCAAAATGAGATTTGTGGTGGACAACACGGCGCTGGGGAGGATTTTCTCCGGGATCTCCGGTTTCCCCCTTCGTCTCATTACACCGGTGCTCCATCTTCATCTCATGTATCATCAGTGTCATCGCCTTCGGTGCCGTATATAGTAAAAGCGGGCGTTAAACACTACACATTTCATTTCATTTCACACAATAATATCTGGTTGCTTCACCACACATAAACTAAGGAAAAAATTCACGCGCGGCACATTTCAAATAGCTGCACACACAGAATTAACAGCTCTCTGCAACTCCATTCACTGACTGGCAGCTCGCTCGCTCGCTCGCTCGCTCGTGCTGGCTGGCTGTATACAGCCAGAAGGTTTTTGCTGCGTGCCCACCCATTAAGGGTTTTACCGCAGGTAGGATTATTATTGAAAGATGTAGGATGTAGGTGATGTAGGTTTTTGATTGGGAGTTAATTTTGAGGTTACCAAAGTACCTTCGGGTTGTTGGCAGCTCAGCATGCCTCTCTCTTATTTATAACCTAACCATCGGTTCTCGAAACTTGTCGAAGTATCACGATGTTTCACGATAGCGACAAAAAGGAACAAATTATCCAGACTATCTCCGACTCTTTCTCTCTGGCAAGCGCTAACGCGCGCGGGCCTGGACCTGGCTTGGGGCACTTTCCGTCTCTTTCTTTCCCAGCTTCTCTCTCTCTCTAGCGTCGTTCGCATACATGCCCGCCGTAGTCCGCCACAAAACAATACCTCACTACAATATCTTGAGCAATGACTACTCTTTAGCCTTTCACACACTAGGCAGGTCGAGCTGTTTAGCCTAAACCCATATTTTTATTGGGCATTCGGTGTCCCTCTTTCCTTTAGGTTTGTATTGTAAAACCATCTTTGGAATCCTTATTTACTCTCATTGGCTCCAAATACTATTTCCATTCTTATATGTTATTACTTACTGGAAAAAGATATTCAGTATTTGGAAATTTTCATGCGACTTCTGGCCACACTGAAGTGAGGAGACCGTGAGAAGACTTGAGTGACGTCAAAGACAAGGCTGTTCAATAAAGAATGATCATAATTCCTTTACGGTCCTGATTTTTCGCACTAAAATTCAATCTTATTATATTCTGTTAGCTTAATGTGAAATAAACATGCCATAGTAGTTTCATTGTTAGTAATCCTGGTTCGCGCCTTTGAGAACCAGGTAAGTTTAGACATGTTCAGTATCTCTTAATGCTGCAATGGAGGTAACACGCGAGGCACAATATGTTGCTTTGAAATTCTGCTTTCGTCTCAACAAATATTCAGTTGATGCCTATACAATGTTACAGGAGGCCTATGGAGAGTCTGTTCTTCCCTACAGCACAGCTCGAAGGTGGTTTAAAATGTTTAAAGAGGGGAGACAAACAATTTAAAAGGAAGGTGGGCCCGCTGCTTCAGTTCCTGCACTTACGGAAGAAAACATCAACACTGCTGCTGCCATTGCGAGAGGGGGATCGACGAAATACCTTAAGATCACTTTCTAAAATACTGAACATCCATTGGGTGCTACCCACTGGTTGGTGACAGAAACATTACACATGAGACGTGTTTGTGCGCGATGGGTTCCAAGACTGTTGATTCTCGAACAAAAGGACATTCGCATGCAGGTCTGCATGCAGTTAAAGTTGATGTTTGGGGAAGATCCGGAGCTTCTTTCAAACTTAATCACTGCTGATGAAACTTGGCTACATCATTTTGATCCTGAGAGCAAACAGCAAAGCTCAGTGTGGAAATCTGCTTCATCACTGATCCCCAAAAAAGCAAAAGTGGTTGCTTCTGCTGGAAAAGTTATGATCATCTCATTCTTTGATATTCATGGAATGGTTTCTCAGTATGTTGTATCTACACACACATCAGTAACTGGACAATACCACACGGATGTCCTGAAAACAATGCAAGTCTATATCAGGCGTAATAGACCACATTTCCGTGAAGCAGACTGGATGCTTCACGATAATGCGCGGCCGCATACTGCCAATGTTTTTTATGAATATCTTGCAAAAATCAACGTAAAGTGCATCCCTTGCCATCCCTATAGTACGGATTTAGCCTTATGTGACTTTTTCTATTCCCTAACTTGAAGAAACGCCTTCGTGAGAGGCATTATCCATCATCAGAAGCAGTGGTGAAGGCTGCGGAGGCGATTCCGAAGGATCTCTCAAAAATGGTTTCCAGCATGTCTTTGAAGACTGGCAGAAAGCTGGGACAAGTGCATCGCATTCAAGCGAGACTATTTTGAGAAGGACCATCAAAATTATGAGGATGAGTAAATGTACGTTGTCAAAAAAATTGCGATCATTCTTTATTGAACAGCCCTTGTATATTCCAACTGGAAACGTTAGGAACCCGCATATGAATAGCTTCGTCTTTATTTGTATCTGGTCTCTCTTCACGTCCCTTCCCTCTTTCCTGCCTACCGGAGGTCACGATAGAAGTATGGCTACCTTGTAATTCCTCTTGCTGGGTCTGCTCCCATTCCTTTGTAACTTTACTTTTTATAATTTTACAAAAATAATTAAATTGAAAAAACTGTAACTAACTTATAGCTACAAATTTTCAGTCATTTATTTGACTTCCGTGTCTGCAATTTCCCTTACACAACTGAAAACGTTTACTGTCTTTTAAAGATTTCTAGAAGCGCCAAGAGAAAACGTCGGGAACAAAAAGAAATGAACGCTGTATTATGCTAATGAATTCAGCGCTCTGCGATTTCATTGCCTTTGAAGCTTTAGAAATGAAAAGTGAGCTCTTCAAAGCCATTTAAAACGCAGGAGGAAAACGAATACTGCCTTCTTTAATAAAACGTGTTCATAAATTAAATTGACGTCAAACGCTCTCCAAGATGACAAAAACAAATAGCAAGGTATACAAAAGTAATTTGAATGTCAAGCTATTTTGAAAGTTCAAATTAAAGACAAACTTTGTCATAGCAAGTAGACTGATAAAGGAAAAATGTTTCCTCCAGCAGCTGCTGAATTAAAAATGTTTAATATACGAAAGAATGTGAATGAATGTAGAACTTTACTTTGAAACTGTGAAAGAGGACATTTCATATCATCTCTGGTGATTTAAAAGAGTTATATCTCAGTTCGAATACTTGGCATAGACATATTGTGACTTTGTGGGTTCGTGAAAATAAAAGTACAATTGCACAAAATAAAAATGTTCTTTATTTCCACCGAATTACAGTTGGAACACTTGTCGGTTACATAGAATTACTTAGCGCATACAATTACAATCCACCAGTTCGTCTGTCACAGGTCCACTGCACACTCACAATTACGTACAACTCCTCTGATACACGTACATAGTCTTCTAGTGCGTTCGCTAGCACGGCGCTCCTCACGGCTGCTCGCCAAGAACTGAACTCTCTTCTAGCCCGGTGAGTTGCTTGTATAAGACCAACCGACCTATCTAGAAGGTTCCGGGTTAGATGAAATATCCCGACTGTTCCAGACGTCAGGGGGAGGGGAGAGAGTTGGCCAGCTACCAGTGACACTTTCCTCACCATCCCCTTCAGTAAACGCCACAAGATAAATGGGTAGGCGTGGTCTAAATGCCTCCTGTCGCCCACCCAGCTGCTAGCTGGCCGTGCCTTCCGATAATTAGGTGACAATATATAAGCTCGAGGGTATCTATCAGGGCAGAGGCCCTGAATATCACCACCCGACTGGGAAACTTGGAGGACGCTGTCACCGCCGCCAACACTCACCAAGAAGCCGCCAGTGAAGCTCTTCTCAAACTATCGATGCGACTAGATGACATCACTTCACAGAACGATCTACTTACTGACATACGCTCGGACTTGGAAAAGACACGGACCACAGCAGAAACCACCTGTTCCAACTTCACGACAATTACGACAGCACTGGACAACCACTTTCAATCTACATCAGAACACCTTAAACACAATATGGCAGAACAAGACCGGACCTCGACCATCACCAGCCTTGCCACCCAGAACAGCATGCAGCAAACCCTCGAGAAAGTCCATAGCAAACAATATGATATCCAGATGGCAATCGCCAACTCCTCTTTTGACTCTGAAGAAATTTCACAGGACTTCCTCGAACTACGAGACTTCATTGATTCCATACGCAGCAGCGTACAGATAGCCACAGCGCCCGACACTTCTTACGGACACAGACGCCGCCAGGTGTCGCATGCCTGCCAAAGCACCAGTGGTGCACTCTAAATATGAATAATACGAGAGCTATCCAGAAAGTAGACTACGTTTACGTCTGTTTCCGCTAGGGGCGGGGCTAGCGCGGCCATCTTGGGGTCAGAGCGTTGCGCAGCTCAGTCGGCATCTAGCCGTGCTAGTGAGAGGTTCGCGCTGTGCTACGTTCAGATACTGTGACGGTTTGAAATGTCTGCGTTAATTGAAAATCCCGCGAGCTGCGAGGTGCGTGCAGTAATAAGGTTTCTGACTGCAAAAAACTGTAAACCGATAGAAATCTATCGGCAGCTTTGTGAAGTGTATGGGGACAACATTATCACTGAAGGTGGAGTGCGTCAGTGGGTCATCAGATTTAAAAATGGCCGAACCAATGTTCACGACGAAGATCGAAGTGGGAGACCCAGCATAGTGACTGCCGAACTTGTCGAAAAAGTCGATGCTAAAGTCCGTGAAAATCGAAGGTTCACAATAACGGAACTTTCTTTGAGTTTTCCACAAATTTCGCGAAGTTTGTTGCACGAAATCATCAGCGAAAAGCTTGGTTACCACAAGTTTTGTGCAAGATGGATTCCAAAAATCTTGACAGAGGACCACAAAAATCAGCGAATGGCTGCAGCGTTGAACTTTTTGGACGTTTACTATAAGGATGGTGACTCTTTACTCGATCGCATCGTTACTGGTGACGAAACATGGGTGAAACACGTGAACTGTGAAACGAAATTGCAATCAATGCAGTGGGGGCACACAAGTTCTCCCCAAAAACCCCAGAAATGCATGCAAACAATGTCGGCAAGGAAGATGATGGCGACTGATTTTTGGGACAGAAAAGGTGTGATTTTGGTGGACTTCCTGGAAAGAGGCACTACAATAAACTCTCAAAGGTATTGCCAAACTCTCCAAAAACTCAGAAGAGCCATTCAAAACAAGCGCAGAGGAATGTTGAGCTCTAAGATCTTGTTGATTCACGACCACGCCCGGCCCCACACGGCAAATGTCACTCGTGAAGTTCTTGAATCTTTTAAGTGGGAGTTGTTTCCTCATCCGCCGTACAGTCCCGACCTGGCACCGAGCGACTTCCACCTATTCCCAGCAATGAAGAAGTGGCTGGCTATGCAGCGTTTTGATGACGACGCACAGCTGCAAGAAGAGGTAACGAAGTGGTTGAAGGCGCAGGCGGCCGAATTTTTCGACGAAGGAATTTCCAAGCTCGTACATCGCTACGATAAATGCCTTAATTTGAATGGTGACTATGTCGAAAAGTAGCATTTGAGTGTGGCTTTCATCTGTATATAATAAAATTTGTTTCCTATACTTTGTTTACTTTTTATTCCAAAACGTAATCTACTTTCTGGATAGCCCTCGTAAATGTACTTAACTCCATGCTTTCCATTCCTATCACTCCTTTCAATCTTCACCTTGAGCCTTTGTGCTATGGTCAGGGCCTAGTGTCAAGGCCATAGCCTGATAAAACCACGATTCCTGCGCCCTTCCTTGCGCGTAGTTAGCATTTACCGAAACTATCGGAGGTGCTTCTGTGGAACTCCACTATCTCTTTTACTTCCCTTCTTATCTCTTTTACTTCCTATTAAAAAAATACCAGGGCAATGCACACAAAGTGAAGATTGACCTCCCCTCTAAGGACAAGGGAGTTATCGAGCTGTCCCAAAAGGGCGCCCGGCGCCTCCATGGGGCTTTCCATAGAGCAATACCTAGAGACTAACAAGTCTCCTATGGACTCAACACGGGATGGAAGTGGATGCGCCACTTACGCGCACCAACCCCAAAGGGGAAGGCTATCGATATGACCTCGTTAGGGCCACCTGGTGAAGCAGAAACCTCAGGTTCCAAGAGGGAAAAGATCACTAGAAACTAATACAACAGTAGAGATCATAAATAAGCATAATGGGAATAAAAAGGGAATAAATGATATAAGAAACAAAGTTAAAAAGAATATTCGAAATAGCAATATAGTATAAATGAAGGAAAAATTGGACAGGAGTTGCCTTTGGGCACATAGAAGAGGCAGAAAGCAGAACAATAGAACCGACATCAAGACGCCAGTAAGGTATGCGAAGTATAAGGAAAACTCAGCCAAGCATGATAGAATACCGTTATGACGCTGAGAGGTCATACAACCCAGAGGGGCGGAGAATAGTACTGCTGCATAGGAAAGATATACGGAGGTGACCAATAAGAGAAAATTAAAGAAATAAACCCTGCCAATAAAATGTAGAGTAAACCATGTGATAGGCGTAAAATAGGAAAGCAATAGAAAATGGGCGGTGATAGGAAAGAAAAGCTAGGATAGAAGCTGAAAATACGACAAGGAAAAGAGCGTCACTCTGTTAGTGAGGACGACGGAGAGAAGACGTGTTATTGGAAGGTTACTCTGGTACTGAGTACGACGGTGACAAGACGCGTTATTGTGATAAAAGTAGGATCAGATGTCGCAGTCCGACTTAGAGTTATGGTCTTGAAGATAGTGCAAATATAGGGAATAGCGAAGCAACGTAAAAAAAACATCGTAAAGGGGAAAGGAAAATTAGGAAGACAACGCGAGTGTTAGCAAGAGAGCTACGAGAGCCAGGCTAAAGAAAAATAAAGGAATTGAGAGACGGTCAACACGACTTTTCATAACCAAACCCTGAGAAAGAGATCCCAGCTCACCGACGATTAGACAAAACACCCACCTCTCCACCTCACCGTCAAACCTTCCATACTCCATCCCTAACCAAGCACACAAAAGGACCACGAACCGAAAAAAAAAGAACCCACACCACTGGTGATCTAACACGCCTTCTACTAGCTATGCAGGCTAGTACGTGATAATATGACTTCCCTCAACCCCGTCCGGAGACGTGTCCGATCTCCCACGGGTATCGGGAAACACTGCCCCCTCGAGTCCAACCCAATCCGAACAACTCCCATTCAGGGAGGGGCTCGAATGTTCAGCCTGAGGTTCCTCTAGTAACGTCAGAGGTACCACAGCGCTCGCACCACGGCAGCTGAATGGGGATGGATCCCCTGCCCTACGGAAACCTTGCATAGACAGAAAAATCTGATACTTTTATATCCTTCCATGTTATTTTCGTAACTATTCAACATTTTTGTACAAATACTTTCTCTACCACTTACTAAGCGAGGTAGCAGCATGGTAACGTGTGAGGCTTCCATTCGTAAGGTCACGAATTCGCTCTCAGTCCACCAGCAACCACAGTTGCGGCATTGTTATGATCCTACCAAATTTAATTGTTGTCAACAAAGGAAGTATTTTTCTCACATTATTTATTTCACTGCCATAGTAATGGATACATTTATAAAGGCGTACTCTTTCATAACTGTACACTAGAGACCGCTTCATGATTTTATTATATTACGTCCATGGTGCTCTTAAATATAAATGGTCTTTTTTCATTCCGATAGTACTCTCCTCGTTCATATATGGAGCACTTCAACCCCCCCCCCCCCCCCGTCCAGGACTCATCGTACCTGGGGCCAGAGCCCTGTCAGAGAGCAGAGGAACTCCAGATTCCAACGTTCAAAATACAAAATCATCATGGCACTGGGTATGTGGGTGAGTAAGTGGAAGATATGAAATGGTAGAAAAATGGATGAAAGATAAGTAGAGTTCAGTAAGTAATGCATGCTTTTCTCGGCCAATTTTGGTTGCAAAACCCTGACATTTCTTGTGCAACATTTTCAAATATTCGTCTCGTAAAGTTTCACTGACTTCCGATAGGTGACAGCACTATACGGAGCGTTTTAAAATGGCGTCTGTAACGGAGGTGCATTCCAAATAACGGGCAGTGATTGACTTTCTTTTGACGGTAAACCAGGGCATTTCAGATATTCACAGGCGCTTGTAGAATGTCTACGGTGATCTGGCAGTGGACATAAGCACAGTGAGTCGTTGGGCCAGGCGGGTGTCAACATCGCCACAAGGTCAAGCAAAGCTGTCTGATCTCCCGCGTGCTGGGCGGCCGTGCACAGCTGTGACTCATGTAAACGATCAACTCCGAGGTGTATTGTACTACTCTTTGAAAATTAAAGAAGCGGCTTCAGCGTCTTCGTAGGCAAAAAACTCTGAGCGAACTTCTTTTCCATGACAACGCAGCACCTCACACAAGACTTTCCATCCGAGAGGAGCTCACAAAATTTCAGTGAGGTATTCTTCCGCATCTTCCCTACAGCCCCGATCTAGCACCATTGGATTTCCATATGTTTGGCCCAATGAAGGACGCAATCCGTGGGACGCACTACGAGGTTGGCTCCGATATGGACCAGTGGAATGGTACCTGCAGGAGTACTGACCCTCGCCTGCCTTGATAGCGTGAATGGTAGCGTGTCTGCCTCAAGTTTAAGATGTCCCGAGTTCGAATCTCGGCCAGGGTGACTTACCTGGATAAGGCTTTTTCCGGGGTTTCCCTTATCCTGAAAGACGAATGTCGCGTAACTCTAAGCTCTAAGAACTCTAGACTCATTTCATCCATTTCACTCGTCGTCCGATATGACTTAACCTTAAAGGACGTAATTTACAACAAAGAATATACAGGCCCGCATTTCATGGTGGCGTAAAGCCGTAGCATTGAACAGAGTTACGTTGAAAAATAATATTGTGTAGCTAAAAGATTGGGGAATAACATGGTTTATTTGAATGCTGAATAAAACAACTACTGCTTCAGAAACAAAAGGTGTTGCATTATTATTGAACCGCTCTCGTAATTATTAAAGAGAAGTTGGTGGATTGAATGGTGGGGAAAACCAGAAAGACCAAACAAAAACCGCTAAGAGACCACTTTGTCCATCACAAATGTCGCATGCGGTTCCTTGGGATTGAATTACAGTAGAGCAAAGCAGTGTAAGCCTAAGCCCCTGTTTGTCTGAATATCACTGGGCAACAAAATCATAACTTTTGAATGCTCCTAACACTTCATGAGGCAATTTTTACTAATTTTGGGTTGAGAAAAACAAATATGACAATGAAAAACTTTTATTAGCTCTAGTTTCTATGATATACACAAGGTGGAAGTATTACATATTAACGGATTGAGAGAAAAGGATACATTTTAATTACATACATGTTAAGGGATCTAAATTGCTGTGAAAAGTACTTCGCAGCTGGTCGTGTCTGAAGAGAATCATGTGGTGGTCTATTGACTTAATCGACTTTTAGCTTGCCTCTTCTGATGGAGTATCGCAGAATCCCTATACAAATACCGACAGTAATCCGCAAGCATTACTTCATTCCAACGACCCTGATATCTTTGTTCCATAACAGAAATGTCCTTATGAAATCTCTCCCCATGTTCATCATTAACAACTCCACAACTAGGAGAGAGAAAGTCTAGGTGGGAATGGAGAAAATGGATCTTAAGGGACATGTTGTATCCAAGGTTACGGTATTTTTGCAGGAGCAGTCACCAAATGTTTGTAGTTTTCATCTCTTTTGTTGCCTAAAATTCCATGAACAATATCCTTGAAGGCTTCCCAAGCTTCCTTTCTTTCACCTCCAAAACTTGGTCAAATGTAGGATCCTTTACAAGTTCTCTTATTTTTGGTGCGACAAAAATGCCTTCCTTAACTTTTGCATCACTTAATTTCCAAAATTTCTCTCTGATTGTGTTTTGTTATTTGACAGGTGTGCCAAATCCCAAAATAATTCCCCCAAATTTAAAATCGTCACCCTAAAAATGATATGTAACTTTATCTTCAAAACAAGAGCTAATCTATCATTTTATAATGCATTTTGAATTCAGCAGATGGAAATACATGTAAATTCACTATTTTTAAGCCCGAAACAATTTTGCTGTTGCCCAGTGATATGTGATCTCTAAAGGCTAGTTTGTAACGTGTAGTAGGTGAATACATTTACTTCTTCCAGAACTTTATTCTTACAGGACGTTTTCCCATCTTTGGTTTATCCTCAATAATTATGCTCGATAATTTTTCTATTATATTCAAATTATGAACACAACATTGAAGATCATCTTAACATTTAACCCTCCCAGCTAAGTCATTCCTAAAGAAGAGCATATTTTTGGAAATTTCTGTTAATTTTTGCGTATTCTGTGCATTCCTTTGTTAAAATGTTCATATATACCTGAATTATAAATAAAAAGTACCGAAATTTCGCAGTCCTGCCTCACTTTTGAACAAATTTGGCGTAATACTAATGCTCTATTGTTACATCTACTGCAAATTTTGAATGCATCTGTATATATTATTGTAAATGAATAGACAATACTTTCTTCAGAGCACGTGGTTTCCAAAGCGGCATGTACTTCCTGTTTTCTGTATTCTGGCTGTATCATCTACTACAATACACAGGGTGGCGCTTGTAATTTTATTCTAGGCTCGCATCTGGAGAGCAGTAACGTATTCTCTGTACCGATGATAAAAAAGGGGGGAAGGGTCTAAAAAAAGGACATCTGCTAAGTGCACTCAAAAGTGGAGAGCTTCGACCTACCTAGCTAGCCTGTTGGTATTCACGGCCGGACGGTCTCGACCTTCCTACACTACGTGCACGCAAGAGGAAGATGCTCTCTTCAACGCCAAAATTTACGACATACAAGTATGCCACGTTTCATTAGACTTCCACTTCGGTCTGGTCCAATTTTGGCTAACCTAGTTTCGAAACCTTTCACAACGTCTGGATCCAAAACATTTGGGCCAAGCGCACGTGCTCCCAGTCTTCATATGTTTATCAACAACAATAATACATAACAATCGCAGCACTTTCACTAAATGTTTTCATTTCAAAGCAATTCTGAAAACTATTTACTGTACATAAAGTTGCAATAGGTCTAATCTAGTACGTTCACAGAAATTCTCTCCCTTTTACTACTCCAGAGGTACTTCTTTTTATAGTATACTGCTTAAAGAGTAGGATTATTTTAAACATGTTGCATTCCTCACGATAACAGCTTAAAATTAACCAATTGCATTTGTAGAATTCTAAAAAAACATTTGATTTTATAATTAGAGAAAAATTGTGGGATGTAATGAATGAAAGGGGATATTCCCCTCATATGATAGAAATAATTAAAAGTTTATATCAGGATACACAAATCATTATACAAACAGGAATGTTTAATACAGAAATAAAATCGAATCACAGTGTAATACAGGGATGCAGTCTCTCTCCTACGCTATTTAATATATACGTAGATGATTTGATTAAGAAGAAGGAGGTGAGCGGAGGAGTACAACTTAAAAGAAATGTGAGGGCTGTTCAATAAATAATGATTGTAATTTTTTCGGTCATAATTTTTCACACTAAAATTAAACTTATTATATTCTGGTACCTTAATGTGAAACAAACACGCCGTAGTAGCTTCATTGTTGGTACTCCTGGTTCCCGTCTGTGAGAACCAGGTAAGTTCAGACAGGATCATTATCACCTATCGCCGCAATGGAGGTAAAATGTAGTTAAAGTTCACGTTAGAGGAAGATCCGGGGTTTCTTTCAAACTTGGCCACATCATTTTGATCCTGAGAGCAAACAGCAAAGCTCAGTGTGTAAATCTCCTTCATCACCAACCCCGCAAAAAGCAAAAGTGGTTGCTTCTGCTGGGAAAGCTGTGGTCACCTCATTCTTTAATATTCATGGAAGGGTTTATCAGCATGTTGTACCTGCACACACATCAGTAACTAGACAATACTACAGGGATGTCCTGAAAACATTGCAAGTCCATATCAGGTGCAAAAGAACACATTTCTATGAAGCAGGCTGGATGCTGCACCACGATAATGCGCGGCCGCATATTGCCAATGTTGTTGCTGAATATCTTGCAAAAATCAACGTGAAGTGTATCCATCACCCTTCCTATAGTCCGGATTTAGATTTAGCCCCATGTGACTTTTTTCTATTCCCTAACTTGAAGAAACGCCTTCGTGGGAGGCATTATCCATCATCACAAGCAGTGGTGAAGGCTGCGGTGGAGCTTTTGAAGGATCTCTCAAAAAATGGTTTCCAGTATGTCTTTGAAGACTGGCAGAAACACTGGGACAAGTACATTACATTCAGGGGAGACTGTTTTGAGAAGCACCATCAAAATTATGAGGATGAGTAAAGGTACGTTGTCAAAAAAAAATGCAATCCTTCTTTATTGAACAGCACTCGTAAATACTTAAACGTGATTACCTATGACAATATTTTGCAATAATACAGGACAATGAAGAGAGCCTCGTAATTTAAATATATCTCCAAGGAAAAAAAAAGGTAATGGCACATTCAGGAAAATATCCAATAGGATTAAAAATACATAGGTGGTCTGAAAAATTTCCGAACTAATAAGGATGCAAGACATTTTTTTCAGAATTTGTTTTCCAACATAGTCTCCTTGTAACTCCACACACTTCTCCCAGCGATGCTCCCATCTTTGTAACCCGTCCGAATAGGACTCTGCAAAATAATTGTCCATGAAGGTGATAGCCTCTTCATTTGACCAAAATCACTGTCCTCCAAGCGCAATTTTCAGATGAGGGAACAAAAAAAGGTCGCTTGGGGCTAGATTTGATGGGTAAGGCGGATGGTCAAGCAGTTAAAACCGAAATACGTGGATTTTCGCCATTGCAACCACTGAGATGTGAGACGGTATGTTGTCCTGGTGAAACAGGACTTTCTTTTTCTGCAAATGTGGCTGTTTTTCCGCAAGTTCTGTCTTCAGCTTGTCAAGTAATGATGCGTAGTATACTCCTGTAACGTTGTTTTTCCCTTTATGAAGATAATCGATTAAAATAACTCCATGACTATCGCAAAAAACAGTCACCATCACTTTCCCAGCCGAAAAAAAAGGTTTTTAGCCGGTTCCCCCTTTGCAGTCCACGGTTTAGACTGTATTTTTGTTTCGGACGTATAATGGTGTATCCAAGTTTCATCTACAGTAATTAATCGGCGCCAAAACTCGGATTTATTGCGCCTAAACTGCACCAACAGAACGTTGGAAATGTTCATTCGAACACGTTTTTGGTCTAACATGAGCAAACGCGGCACCCAACGCGCGGGTGTTGATTTAATACGTGGCAAACACGTTGTTTGGACATTGTCATAGCCTCTGTTATCTCGCAGTTTAATTCGACGCTCGTCTACCACGATTTGGTGAACTTTGGCGATATTTTCGTCGGTAGTTGCAGTTTTTGAACGTCCCGAACGTTCCTCATCTCCCAAGCTCTTACGGCCACGTTTAAATTCAGCTGACCAAAGTTTCACTGTAGTAAATTAAGGTGCAGATTCTCCATATATAGAGTCCAAGTCATTTTTGATTTGCCTAGACGTATTGCCTTTCAAAAACAAATATTTAATGACAGCTCGATACTCGATTTTGTCCATTTTCATAAAAACACTCAAATAAACTCACTCAAATGAGTGTTATGTAACAACTGAACGTCCAAAATGGCTGAAACTTTGGTGAGTAACTGCCAACTGATGGACAACGAAATTCACTAGTTTTTATATTTATGAGTGCTGCCATCTTCATGTTGATCGGAAACTTTTCAGACCAACCTCGTATATATAGAAAACAAATGCCTGGAACAGCTCTAGAGTTTTAACTATTTCGGTTTTGAAGTAAGGTTTGATTTGGACAAAGATTTTGAAAACAAACTAGACAAGTTTCAGTAGATACGCAGAATCATAGCAAGAAGTTTAAAAAATAAAACAAGGAAAGAGACAAATAGAAATTCTATAAAATCACGGCAGTCCCTGTGCTCATATAGGGAAGAGAGTCCTAGATATTAAAATAAAGGGACAAAAGTAAAATACAGGCAGCAGAATTGAACAGTTAAAGAATGTACCAAGCCAGACTTAATAAGAAATGAAAAAATTCTGGAGGAATTACGCATAAACAAATTAAAAGATAAAATAGATGAAAAGAAGCAGAATTGGAAAAATATGAGTAGAAAGAGTGAAGAAAAAATACCAGTTTTAATAAGGAGATATAATCTTCGCGGTAGAAGAAATGTCGGGCGCTGTAGAACAAGATGAGAGTAGATGCTGGAATGTGAAGATGAAAGAGGTAGAAATACCTAATCCCTGAAGTGAAGAAGAAGAAGAAGAAGAAGAAGAAGAAGAAGAAGAAGATGATGATGATGATGATGGTGGTGGTGGTGGTGGTGGTGGTGGTGGTGGCGGTGGCGGTGGCGGTGGCGGTGGCGGTGGCGGTGGCGGTGGCGGTGGCGGTGGCGGTGGCGGTGGCGGTGGCGGTGGCGGTGGCGGTGGCGGTGGCGGCGGCGGCGGCGGCGGCGGCGGCGGCGGCGATGGCGATGGCGATGGCGATGGCGATGGCGATGGCGATGGCGATGGCGATGGCGATGGCGATGGCGATGGCGATGGCGATGGCGATGGCGATGGCGATGGCGATGGCGATGGCGATGGCGATGGCGATGGCGATGGCGATGGCGATGGTGATGGCGATAATGGTGATGGTGATGGCGATAATGGTGATGGTGATGGTGATGGTGATGGCGATAATGGTGATGGTGTTGGTGATGGTGATGGCGATAATGGTGATGGTGTTGGTGATGATGGTAATGGTGTTGGTGATGATGGTAATGGTGTTGGTGATGATGGTAATGGTGTTGGTGATGATGAAAAATTAACCAATACTACCTTACAGTGCAAAGACATAAGTAAATGTTTATGTAACAGGTCAAGTTTTATTAGTAATGAATTCCGGAATAACAAAGCTCAAAGAGTGACAACCTAGTTCACGCCGTAAGGATGCCCACCTCTATAGTGAAGGTGATAGCGTGTCTGCCTAATGTTCAAGAGGTCCCTAGTTCTCATCTAGTTCAAGGTGAGATCTGGATAAGGTTTTGTTCCCCGCGGTTTTTCCCTTATCCGGGAAGAGGAATGTTAACTCTAAGCTGGACTCATTTGAGCATCATTTCATTCGTCGCCCGATACGACTTTAAAGTTGGACAACTTAATTAGCAAAAGGCACCGTAAAGATAACCAAGATTGTTAAAGTCCGAGGACTGTGGAGATCTACGGTTCAAATCATGACAGGATCATCCTCCCCAATAGTGATATTTCCCACATTTCCATCAATCTTCGTAATTGGTAAATGCTAGGTAGCTATATCAAATTTAAACCTGGAAAGTTTCCCCCTAAATTTACTTTTCCAATTACTGTTTCAGTTCATGTATTAATAAATTTTCTTTGTCACGATTATTTCCTACGCTGCATAGATTTATAGAAGGTTATATATGAGAATGAATGTGCGTGTAAAAATAATAAAACCTAACCTAAAAATTTAAATAAGGGAGCTATCAAATTTTTCAGCCAGAATCTTACTATGTCCACAGTAGTTCAAAAGATTAACTTAAATATAAAATATAATAAACTAAGTAGTAAAAGAATTTACATATAGCCTTACATTTCAGGGGTTCACTATTTTTATATATTTTATTCTATTTTATATATTTTATTCAATTATTATCCATGGATATGTTAAAAGTGAACTTTAGAGCTTCCTTGCGCTGGCCTATTCAAATGAAACCAGGTAAATGATAATTGGTTTTTATTAGACACATCCGTGTGCAGTTTGCTATTTTCAGATCCACCAGATTGTAGGGAATTTACCACTACGTTATATAAGAGGTCTGTTTACTTTTACCAGATTTTATCTTATTTTAATAGCAATAAACATTTTTTATAAGTCACTAGAAGTACTTTGGCTGCCTATGCGTATGCCTATGAATCAGAGTATATTTAGCTCATTAAAACCTTATTATGTCTGCAAAATAAAGTTACAAACCCAGTGAGGGATTCAATCCTGGTATTTTAAGATTTATATGCAAATCTTTACTCCTTAAAGGCCCTAGCTGAGAAGAGAGCATACATTTTGTGTTACATCATTTCACGCTACTGGATTGCATCATCTGGTATACTCCACTTCCAATGTCAGTAACATTAAATAAAAGAACAACGCTGTACTCTCCCGCTGAGTTTCAGCTAGCTACACGCATATTTAATTACGTGCTTGTTTTTGGTAGCAAAGCTGTTCTTTGGCCTTAGTTCAGAAAACTTAGGGAACAATCTTAGTTCGAAAGTATTTGACCATGAAAAATATTGTACGTTTTTAAAATTGTTCAGCTAAAGTGCCTATTTTGTTTTGGTGTCTAACGCCTGCTGTTACTACAATGCAGTACCTCAAGCGGTGACACTGATGGCACATGAACTGAAGGTAAACCGCACGTGGAAAGATATGGCAGGGAAAATCAAAGTAACCGGAGAAAATCCGCCCATACGCCGTTTTGTCCACTACAAATCTCACACGCGGTCGCCTACATCGAACCCGGATCACTCTGGTCAGAGTCGAGTGGTCTAACCATTTGGCGACGGCACGGCCCTAAAGTGTCTATTTCTAGTATTTACCAAATAAGAAAGGTTATTGTATTCCACCCAAGAATTGTATACCAGATTTCTCCGAACATATCCGCTTTAACACGTCCTGAAGAAAGAAAGGAGGTAATCTTAAAAGGCCTATGGTAACAGCATAACTAAATAACGAAATACAAATCTGGTATTTAGAATCAGTATCTACTAAACTGGATGTTAGGAGAAATCTCACCCCAAACTACCTTTTATATGACAAGCGTATTGACATTTTCAATTTCCTCAAAATCTACAGTGATTTTAATTAAAATATAATTCTCATTTGCGGTATTTACATTAAAAATAAAATGTATGTGTTCAATTTCTAAGCTTTCATTCGACAAAGAAGTTGTATAATTTTGTAATACGGGTAAACCAAAACAAATGGACAAAAGTGTAATATGGAAATATGCAGACTTCTTTAAAGCACATAATTTATTTTAGATATGTTTTGGTAGCATCATCTATTTCCAAAATATTATTTATTACTAGTTCTAATCTATAATACTTATCTCATTATTAAGTACTGTCGCTATTCTATTGTTTCTCGCGAAGTGAAGAAAAGGGTATAGTGACATGTTCCAGCAGTGAGCGAATATCGTAATATTTTGCCTTCTTAGTCTTCCGAAGTCTATCTAATGCGTTTTTCGCATTATCACATGCCTTGTGTAAGGCTTGCAGCCCCACTACTCTCCTCAAAAGTGACTGGGGACAATAAAGTGAGGAAGACATTGTGTGACGAACTTCTGGTACACATCCTCTTTGGAAATACACACCCCGGATTAAAGTGAATTCAGGAATACTTGTACAAGTACATGGTTGAGGGCATCTTTGAAGTCAAAAACTTCAACAACTAGATGTCATCATGTCCCCCATTATCTGTCAGTGGATGTTTGACATGGGCAACATGAATGGGCTTCTTCTGTACTGAATTCTGTGACAGTTTCACACATGTGGAAGGGACAAAGACTTTATCCATTGATCGTTTCTTCTTCTCAATATTGCCAAAAATTCTGTCAATAGGTATGAAAGAGTGCGCTGGTATTGGGAAGTACAGATACACTTTCTGAAAGTGCACTTGAATGTCTAAAAATGTATAATGTCTAATCTAAAATGTATCAACAGCTGATATCAAAGAGCTTGGTTGGAACAGTGTAGTTGCACCACCAAACGGCTAAAGCGGGAACTACTTGACTTAACAACATCTAACTCAAAAAGGCGGACTTAACAACTTTTATTTCTGAAATTGATACCCATTCAACATGCCAGGGTCATAATATGTTCCACCTAACATCTTTTGATCCGAAAATCTTTTAGCACTATTACAAAACTGGTATTCAGAGTGCTTATTGTGGGTTTAACAGGATTTCTCAAAAACATTGACTTAAAAGCTTCAATGAGGCTGCAATGCTTAACATCGATCAATATAATATAAACTATCGTACCTCCAGGCTTAAAGTGGAGACGGACATGTTTGTATTACTCCGCCAGCAAACACTTGTTGACGTCTCTGCCGTCAGCTGTTTACATCTCGCAACCGTCATATGTTTCACTGCAGCATTGTAGGGTTAGAAAAGCACTCGGTTCATATTTAGTAACTTCACGCGCGAACACGCAATACTAATACGACGAGTGGAAGAGCGTCGCTTCACTGCAATAAACAACGCAATCGGGGAAGTACCAAACACCACGTGACAATAAATGGAAGTAAAATGTTAAAGCTCACTCCGTGCATTACTTGAATGTATAAATAAGCGATAATACTTGTGCTTCACTATTTCCCTCACTCTAAAAGTTGTGCTGTGGCGGATTGTTGACATCGTACACACTTTTTGCCATTTGGAGCAAATACAAAATTTCTCGGAATATTTCTTCAATCACCTAGGTATAAAAATTCTTTACAGGAATAAATACATTGTTTTGTGCATAACGACTTGGGTCTCAGGGTAAGTATTTGAATGTTGGACACCCTGTATTTCGTATCAGCGATGCTCCTTTTAGCTTCGTGCAAGAAATGTGAATTTTAGTAAGTATCGCGTAATAGAGAAGGAAAGTCGCTGATGAGGTTGGTATCACAACTCCATAAGGAGGAACAAGATAAAGGACTGACTGGGTGAATGAACCTCTCTGGCGTTATCTGAAAACCGCTCAAGTGTGATGTCAAGTAATGGTTCATCTCCTTAATTGTCCCCTGTAGTTCCTGTGACCTCCTTCCTCCACCAGACACGTGTGCCCAAGTTTCCTTTTCCGATGTAACTATTTGGCAACGATATCTGCTTCCACCTGAAGCATTTAAATTGATCTTAATCAGCCAGCACCCCCGCAGTGATGGCCGCTAGCACAAAAACTGCCTACGTTTTGATATATTCCAGATTTATCAGCTCTTTCATTAAACGTTACATATATGCGATGTTCTTGCTTTCTCTGCGACGTTTAATAAATACGTAACCCTAATCCTACATTGCATCACTTTCATGTGACGCTCCGATTGACTCCGCGTGATTATATTGTAGCTAACCCTTTAATACTTGCAAACGTAGCGCTTTAAAGATGACGGTAGTGAATGAATGGCGGAAAAACCACAAAAGCATGTCCATCAACGAAATATTTTAATGGATTTTTAGAAACTACTATTGGAACACTTTCACCTGAAATCACACACACAGTGTGCACTGCAATATTCTATGCAGGAGGTTTTTACACTATACACAATATAGGCACAAAGTAGTCGTTAGTAAAAAACGCAGTTAGCTTCTGCTGTTTCAGTTTAACGTATTGCTTACGATCTCGCATTCCCTTTAACATTAGAAGTTCATTTGACTCTCGAAATAAACCATCAATTTCTCTAAGTTTGCCATTGCTTGTGCATAGGACGTAACCACAGCTGGTACATCAATACTGTCTGAATCTGTATACTCTTCATTTTCAGTAACAATACGTGATGTAATAATGCCTTCCTGGGTAATCGGTTTATAATTACGTCATTGTCGATATCTCCTTCATCAACACCGAAACGGCCATCAACATTTTGATACCGAAATTAAGGGATGCGATGTATAAATAATCATAATGTATTTCAAAAGAATGTATATTTGAACGCGTGCAGATGCAGTTGAGTTGAATAGCAACGGGGTTTAATAGTTGTTTTAATAATAGAAACTGTTTGAATAGGCATTCTTCGGACCCTTGATAATGACATGACAAAATAGTCACAAAGGGAATCTTTGGTTGCATAAAGAGGGCTTCCAGAAAGTGAAAGTCACACACACACACACACACACACACACACACACACACACACACACACACACACACACACACACACACACACGCATACACACACCCACGCGCAACTGTGGACAGCAATCTTCGGCGTGAGGCCGATTAGGGCAGTCATCTTCTTCTGTCTTAGTCACAGCAGACCAGAAGCGATGAGAAAAGATATTTCTCAGTTCACATATACATGAAGAACGAATGAACTTTATCGAGTAATAAGCATTCCACCTTCAGTCTCTCTGAACAGTGATATATTGGTAACCCTTGGTCGGCAACTTCAAGTTTGATGTTCTCATAAAAAGAAGCAGTCATTAAATCAGTTTGAAAATGGCATTCCAGTGTCATTAAAACTATCCTTCTCATACATGATCACGCATACCCTGTGAGAAAACTCGTTGCTTTACCCTGAGTTAAACATTATTTGCTTCAAACTGTAGCGTGAACGTGGAATCGTGCGCCACCCACCCATCAATATAATTGTATCAATTTTTAAAAATGTAAACCTTCTTCCACACTTATTTTTCCTACTTGAATCTTGCTTTCTGCAAGTCACACACACACACACACACACACACACACACACACACACACACATACACACATACTACGCCACTACGTTTTCCATGATTTTATCAGTTTCTCTTCCATCTTGTTCCCAAGGAGGTGGGGTGAGTTCAATGAATTTGCCCACTGGCAAGAGAATTCGAGTTATTTACCTACTCAGAATAGTGATTTATCGCCAGCTCCAATGTCATTGGATGCAATCTTCAAATGCATCGTCCGATTCATGGACACTTTCTTCACAATTAATTCGTCGTTTTTCTACTGCATTTCTTCTACCCCCTTCGCATGTTTACATGCAGTTTTCCAATTTTCTGCAGTAACTTTTAGTGCTGCATCGTGGAGGACCTGTTATATCTGGCTCCTTGATTGTCAGGTTATCTTTCGTTACACCTGTTTTGAATTGTGCCCATATTGACTCGATAGTATTCATATCACAATGACACAGAGATAAGCTATATTCATTTAATTCAGCCATGAAGTCTATAGGAAACCATTTGAACTTATCTTTGTTTCTCTTATGTTATACAACATCGGTTTTGAGCTATATTTCTATTATTACCACATCCACTGTTAATCTAAAGCACTGTTTGTAAATAAGCAAGCTTCACACTGGTTGGAGTACCTGTCGGAGACTAGGCAGTCACGGAGAGCAGTGGCAATGCACTTACAAAATTTGTCACCCCTCCTTTGTCAGGGGGAGGGGTAGGACTAATTAGGTCATGCTTCAAGTTGAACCAGACAACGTTAAGTTCAGGATCTTCCAAGAATCTGCCACGAACTTTCAAGAAAGTTCTCATAGTTCATATTACGCTTTATATTAAACATTCTTTTGTTTTTCTCCAAAATGACTAACGAGATAAATGTAACAATGAAATACATATCTTGGATTTTCTGGCAAAGTCCTCAAGTCCTCTTTATTCTGGATTACTTTTTTATGAATTGTAAACCATATGACATAGGTAAATATGACTACAAAAAATGTAAAACTTACAATTTATGTCAACTTCCTTTCCAGGGTACTTTTTGTTATTCGTTTGAATCTTCTAATTACTTAAACTTTTTCTCAAATAGGAAATAGCTATTCATTTATTTATTCCTTGGCTATAAAGAGAACTAAACTCAGAGTCATTCCATAGTGGCTTTGAAAACTTGACAGTCGATTAAAGTCTACTAAATTCCCCCTGCATCTACAAATGTGTAGTATTTAACGCCCGCTTTTACTACATACGGCAACGCAGGCCTGCATCTACAAGAAAATTACTAATAAAATAATGTCAATCTCGAGTAAGTTAAAGTAGATAGGGGGATTAACGTTTGTGATAACAGTTCGAATAACAGACCTTGCATGAAAATTTTAGTATAAACATAAGTTCTCAGGAATGTTTCCTTCCTTTGTGTTTTCTTGCACTCCTTAAAGTCATGTATTCTTGATGCCACCTCTTTCCTTTCTGTCCAAAAATTCCATTTAAAAACCCTTGTCGATGCTATTTTCTCCTCCTACTATGAGAAAGAATAAGTCCTAATCGTCCACTTTATTTTATCTCAAACAAATCCTTCCCACATGACACTAGTTACTTTTCTATCTCTTCATCTATTATAGCATGCTACAGTTCTAAAATTATTGAGCATTAATATCGTAAATAAGGAGCCCAGAGCACTAGAGCGAAACCAACCTCTAGCACATGATTTACATAACATATAGGAGGCATTTATTCTTATGTCTCTGATTAGCTAAACTTAGATTAGCTATGATAAACTCTGATTAGCTAAACTTTCTACTGGTTGGCAGGGAAGTAGCAAAATATTGTCGGTAGGCATTGTTGTGTTGCGAGCAGGATAGAAAGAGACAGATAGTGCGGCGCACAGCGCTAAACGCTTGCCGAGAGAGAAAGAGACAGAGGTGTCTGGATAGCTCTTTCTCTCTCTGCGCCGTGAAACTTCGACAGCTTTCGAGCGATGCAGTGAGTTCTAAAACGAGTGGAGCTACAAAAGAGCCGAGGCTAGTCGAGAACTGTTAATTTTGGGTGTAAAGCTCTGTAGTGATTTTAAAGTGATTTCGTTGGTTTGTTAACGTGTGGTGAAGCAACGAGAGACTACTGTTTGTATGACACGTCATTTTAGAGGCTGTAAGAGGTGTACAAAACGTCTTTGTACTGAAATAAAGCTAATTTTAAATTTCATCAAACAAGGTTTTAAATCTACGAACCCACAAAGTGCCACAAAGGTAGCGTAGATTGTAGCATGCCTGCCTTACGTTCAAGAGGTACCGAGTTTGAATCTCGGTTAGGATGAGTTACCTGGATAAGTTTTTTCCGTGGTTTCCCCTTATCCTTAAAGACGAATATCGGGTAGCTTTAAGCTTCATGGGTCCTGGACGCATTTGAGCATCATTTCACCTATTTCATTCACCGTCCGATATGATTTAAGGTTGGACAACGTAAAATTAAAAAAAAAGGTCACAATATTCTATGCCTTAGATGACGTATCTTTAAAAGAATACTAATCCAGCCAATAAAAGATGTTATGGTAGAAAAGGTGGTGTAACTGTATCATAATTATGAAATTAACTGGGCTTTATTAACAATTCTTTGCCGTCTTAGAAATTTCATTTGCTCTTCCCTAACACGTAAAAGGGACACTATATTTCGAACCTACATAATAATTAAAACAAAAGCAATTTCTAATTTAAAACTGCTTTATTGTTTTAGAAAATATCCTCCTTTATGATCAATACACTTTTGCGTCCGTTTGAGCTATTTGTCAAAGCATTTATTCCATTCTTGAGACACCTCCAAAACATGGTTTTTGAAGGCATTAATAGCTTCTTCTGCCAACGAAAATCGTTGTTTTCGCACCTTATTCTTCATGTTCGGGAACAAAAAGAAGTCATTGGGTACCAAATCAGGAATGTATGGAGGATGACCCATCAATTCGACCTTTTGAGCCTTCAGATACTCTGTTGTTAGACGAGATTTGTGTACGCCCACATTGTCTTGATGAAGTACGATCCTATTGTTCTTGGTGGTTTACCTTACTTCACCGAAGACTTCCGGCAAACAAATGGTTGTCTATTATTTAACATCGACCGTTTTACGTTCCTCAAAACCACTGTTGCCACATGGCCAGTTTTGCTGAAAAACCAGGCGAACATTTGCTTCGAAGTTCTTCGAGAGCGAACAACTTTTGTTGGATTTGTTTTATCTTGAAACACCCATACAGTCGACTGCTGTTTATGCTCCGCTTCATACGCCACCTGTTACAATCTTATATACGACTTTTGAGGCACCGCCATTGTATTTCTTGGGGATTTTTGTACAGCAATCGCCACGAGCATATTTTTGAGATTGCTTCAAATTATTTGGGATTCAACGAGAACAAACCTTTTTCACGGCTAAATAATCATGCAATATTTACATATGCTGGTGGAATAATGTCTATGGTTGCTTCAATCTCACAATATATCGCATGACATCCCTGCATTAATATTTTAAGCACAGCATCATTGTTTTCTGCTACAACAAATGATTTTGAAACTTCATTGAGCGAACGTAACCACTATTTAATCCGTTATACCAGCGATTCACAGTGGCAAAGGGCGGAGCTTCGTCACCAAATGTGGTAGTTAGTTGATCGATTCACTCTTGTCTTGATAATCTAGATCGAAAGTTTGAATAAATCATTGCACGAACATTTTCAAAGGTTAGTTCCATGTTTTTTATTTATTTATTTGTTCCATTTATACTCTGCCTTTAACTGCAATGGTCATATCGCCGGCCTTTCTCCTTTGGATCATACCGAAGCTTTCAACTCATATTCGTTTGTTTTCATCATTAGATCACGCACACATTCGCACTCTCATTCATACTTCCAGACTCTGGGGAAGATGAGGAATTATCTTAGTGGGAGAAAAGTCCCCACCCGCACCGCCAGGAGTCGAACTTGGAACCCCCAGCACGGCAGGGAGGTGTTCTACTGACTGAGCTACGGCCCCCCTCATGTTTTTTGAGACACAATTTTCTAGTTAATATAAAAAAACAAATGAAGTTCTATTGACAAAACATCTGAAGTACACACACGACTGGACATTGAAGATCTGAATGTCAGACTTTCGGTCTCAAGCCAGACCAGGGCTAGGCCCTCTAGTGACAGTGGAGTGTTTTGTAAGGAAGGATAATATACGGCAGAAGATGAGGTTGGAGTTATAAGCCATCTGATGTGTTATTTTATGTGCCTAGAAGCAGCCTCGGACGTTAGTAGCACTCTGCAGGATCGATGTCGCTCTCAGCTAGGCCGCGGATGAGGGAGTTGAAGTTGTGAGAGAGGTTTTGATAAAAGGAATGTGAAAGGGCATGGATGTCGTCCGTTATTGTGGGAATACGTAGGTCACGTTGGATTACTAGATTGGGTATGTACCAGGTGGAGTCTGTGGCAATGCGAAGGAATCGGGATTGTAGAATTTCAAGGCGGTGTAGGTGAGACTTGGCTGCTACTCCCCATATTTCACTGGCGTATGTGATGTATGGTTGGAGAACTTGTTTACACAGGAGCAGTTTTGTAGGCAGAGACATCACCGATCGTCGGTTATAGAGAGGGTAGAGCATACCCATTCTTTTGTTAACTTTAATAGCCACATATGTAATGTGGTCTCTCCACGTCAATTTAATGTTGACTAGAACACCGAGATACTTAACGTAAGTTTCCCAATGGACGTTCTCACCAGCTAGGCGAATTGGTAGAATGTCCGTTATTCGTCCTCGAAGGTTATAGCCTGGCTATTCTGTGGGTAGACGCGTAGGCGCCAAAGTTTGAACCAGGTGGTGAGGAGGTCGGCATATCGTTGAATCCTGCGAGCACACAGGTTGAGCTCTGATGACGCGGAGGTGACAGCCGTATCGCCAGCAAAGAGATACAGCGAGCAGCGTGGCAGGGATGGTAGGGTGTTGATGTATAGAAGGAAGAGAGTGAGTGCCAGGACACTACCATGCGGAACGCCAGCTCTGATGGGATGGGATGAGGATCTTGGGAGACAGCAAAGTTTCTGTCATTGAGGTAGGAGTGAATGAGATATATTAAGTAGGAAGGGGTTTCGTAGGTGATGAGACGGGAGAGTAAGCCTTCGTGCCACACGCTGTCGAATGCTCTGGTAATATCTAGGAGAAGTGCTGAAACGAACTGATTCCTGTTTAAGGCTGTGTAAACTTCATCGATCAGACGAAGTAGTTGCTGTTGAGTGGAATGCTGAGAGTGATAGCCCAATTACACCGCACTTACAATATTGTGACTTTGTGGGTTCGTGAAATCAAAAGTCCAAGTTAAAAACACAAAAAATTGTACTTTATTTCCGTAGAAATACGCTTCCTACAAATCCACAATACAACATACAAGCTCAAAGAACACAGCCGCCTACCCGCACGCGTTCAGTTACCGACTGGTCGTCTTTCGCTCGGTCGCAGGTACTGGCAGGCTGTGTTAGCCTGAAGATTGTTACTGTGCGCCCACCCAGGATAGGGTTTAACCACAGATAGCATTTTCTTTTCGGGATGTGTTAGAATGGCTGTTTTTCTTTGAGGATGGTTGATTGAATATGAGGTAGTTTATTGACTCCTCTAGAAGGATAGAATGCTATCTCTAGCACCCTGGCATTGAAAGATTTATTTTGATTTGAACTGAATTTTAATTGAATTTTGTTTAATTTTGAGACCAACAACTCTTGGTAGATTATGGGAGCTCAGCTTTTGCTGCTGCTGGAAGTGCTCCGTGGTTACCTCCGATGCCCGCAAGCCATGCGGGGGACCCGGAATAGTCAGCGACGACGTCTGGTGGGATCATAATCACCAAGAGACCGAACCAGGGCACTTCTGTGCAAAGGTAACTGTGCGTATAATTTTGTAGCCCGGCGTCTAATTTCATCTTCCACGTATGGAAGACCCGAGGCTTCATGGAGGAACCTTACTGGGAAGAATCGGCCTACTGAATAGATGGACTTAAGTCCTCTATTCTGAGCGCGTTGAAGATATGCCAGCCAGGAATCTGCGGCCATGCCCCAGACCTCGCAGGCATATAGCATCAACGGGACTATAAGAGCTGGAAAGAGGTATGGCTTAACGCGGACTGGCATCGATCGAGAACCCAGCATAGGATACAGGGAAGCAATAGCTCCCTGAACCCTCACCGAGAGTTCCCTGATGTGTCGACGGAAAGTCAGACCCCTGTCTAACTCAACTCCCAGGTATTTGATAGAGGGTGCCCATTCTATCCTACGGCCTCTGAAATGGAAATCAGGGCAGTCTGCGGGGATGTGGTGCTTGGTGAATAGAATAACGTGGCTTTTGTCCGGGTTAACGGACATTCGCCAACGCCTACACCACTCTTGTGTGAGACGGAGGTGTTGGATTTGGTTGAAGGTGGTCGTCTTTGGCAGGCCGGCTGCCTTTTTATAGTTTTTCTAACATTCCAAAAATTTCTCAAACAATGGAGACCGGCTAGAACAAAGGCGAACTCTTGTGAAATCCGTCTGCTCCCGCCCACCATTTAGGCAAGCTTTTGTCTCCACACTGCACTGTCTTCTCTTTGATCTTGTTACCCGCGCTGCCTCCAATCAACAATGACCTGGCGACAATATTGTGGCGATTCAAGATAGTCTTAAGTGGACTTAGAATATTTTTCCAATCAGTTTACTCAGTGTTGGAAGCAAACTCATGGGTCTGAAGTAGATTATGGTTAACAATATCAAACTTTCAATTGGAAACGTCAGGTGATACAACATTCAGGGTTGCCAAGGTTCAAAATATAGATAGTTATTTTTCTTAAAATGCTTTCTTAAATTAGGGAACCTAGATAAACGAGGTCACTCTCTACGACTTATGGTGCTCGCGTCTTGGGTTCGAGTCTCAGCGTCATCTACTCTGATTATAGGTATCGAATTTGTTGATGGAATTGCTGCACCTTTATTTACGTGGTAGAGAAATGATATACAGTGAACTAAAGATGATGGAGATATCCACGCATGAGAGGCAATCTGTGGATGAGCCGTGTACGGTCCAGCCCTTGTTTAATATTTAACATAGGCACCAAGCTCCCAGTCCAGAGCTCATTTTCCAATCTCTGTGTTCAGAAACCTGCTCCATCATCACACAAAAAGGAAAATGTGACAGCACCTCATCTCCTTCACAACGCTTTTGTGTCACATTGCATCGCTATTGACTCAATAAATTGGATTACTTTCAATAAACTTAATTTCCTTTTGCTTACACGGAAACGGCTCCAGTCCTTAATACATCAATGTAACAAATTCGTCATATCTACTAAAATAAAATTGATTATACTTTATATATTCTATTTCCAAAATGGGCGCAGATTTATCGTGAGAGGAAAGCGGCCATAGGAACATTTTGACGTAATGAACAATGGAATGAAAGATGTATTGTTAAACTGGCAGCAGCTATATATATCACTTGAAAGCGTGCACAAATTTACACGTTAATCAGCCAAAATAGCGTACCAAACGAAACGGTCTAGTCTCCATATTGTTGAAAATTACTTCAGTATCTCCTTAGTAACACCCAAGCATAGTTTTTGATGCTGCGGATTTCTTCTTTTTAAAAAATCGCGTCACATTCTTGAAAAATGCTGAAATAAACTGCCAAGTTACTCAACGCGCGTGCGCACCACACACGCATACTGCCCGCCCTGTAGTGTGGTGGAAGCGTGTTTCTCACACGTTTCTCGGCCACGGTGAGTTATCTGGATAATATTTTCCCGCGTTTTCCCTTTACTCTGAAATGTGAATGTCTGGTAACTCCAAGCTCTATGTACCCTGTACTCATTTGAACATAATTTCATTCATCGTCCGATATGACTTAACGTTGGAGGTTTTCTCTTATCCTGAAAGATGAATGTCTGGTAACTCTGTGCTCTATGTACCCTGTACTCATTTGAACATAATTTCATTCATCGTCCGATATGACTTAACGTTGGAGGTTTTCTCTTATCCTGAAAGATGAATGTCTGGTAACTCTGTGCTCTATGTACCCTGTACTCATTTGAACATCATTTCATTCATCGTCCGATATGGCTTAACGATGGAGGTTTCCCTTATCCTGAAAGATGAATGTCTTCTAACTCTAAGGTCTGTGTACCCTGTACTCATTTGAACATCATTTCATTCATCGTCCAATATGACTTAACGTTGTAAGTTTTCCCTTATCCTGAAAGATGAATTTCTAGTAACTCCAAGCTCTATATACCCTGTACTCATTTCAACAGCATTTCATTCATCGTCCGATATGACTTAACGTTGGAGGTTTTCTCTTATCCTGAAAGATGAATGTCTGGTAATGCTAAGCTCTAGGTCCCTGGCCTCATATGCACTATCCGATATGACTTAAGGTAGAAGTTTTTCCCTTATCCTGTAAGATATATGTTGGGTGACTCTAAGCTCTGTGGATCCTGGGCCCATTTAAGCATCATTTTACCCTTTTCGTTCATCGTCCGAAGTGACTTAAATATCACATAAAAAGTACACGCATACGTGAACCTCTTTGAACTATTTGAGTAGTATCAAAAGTAGAAAAGATGGTGCTACTTATATGAAATTCTTACTAAACCGATTTTTTGTGAATCTAATGCACAGTATTTTATTAAATTCAAGTGCAAACTCGTTCCGTAATTTTTGATAACTGCTTTGTAATATATCATATTATCTTAGGTCACAATGTATCTTCATTCTCGATTTCATTGCACAATCATGGTCCTATTACTGCATGGGATGTTTTAAATTAGTAGGTAATCAAGAGGACAAACTCAAATACATCCTCTTTGCTTTTTAAATTTAATATTGCTTAACTAATCATAAGCGAAAACCTGCCAAAAAGGAAACGTTATCCAGTTATCCTAACCTATATTTCGACCCGGGATCTCTTGAATTAAAATACAGTTCTGTATCAAATTTGCAGCCTTTAATTTGTAGCCAAAGCTGCAATTAATCACCAATATAATGAAAATTCAAACTGTTCGGTAGAATTTATTGGTTATTAAATGCCACACAAATTAAATCTGCTACATCAGTGGTTCGTAGAGGTTGCGCAAAGCTCATAGGATATCAGAGGATAACTAAACATTTGTGATCAGAAAAGCACAACAACGTTAATAATAAAAGTAATACAAAACATAAGATTGGGTTATTTTTGATATTCTTAAACATAAATCACTTTAAATTACTCCAGAAATAAACATTAATTGATATATGTTTAATACGTCAAATGAACGAAGCTTATTCCTGCATGTATTCTGGTTCGTTTATTTTGAAAATTGCACATATTGTTCAGTCGTTCATAGTTGGAACTTAGTTTTGGAGGTAGTGTCAGTCGGTTCCTATCCAAACTTTAAAATAATGTAAAAAGTTTTATTTCAACTTAGTGGAATACTGTAACGATCTAACCAATAATTATTACCTGGCCAGATCTTACACGGAAGGATAACTTATCAGGGTGGACTCACATGCTTTGCGAGGAGGTTGGGGTTTTCTACAAGGATCAAGTTCATTACAAAAACCAAAACTACAATTTAGACAAACAGAAGTTTACTACAATAATGGAAAGATACATTAAGTGGCCTCATGGTCGGATATCTGCTCTCACAAACTGCGGACACACGTCCGTCCTGAACGACAGTTGCTACCAGAGAGAGACAGAGAAATTCGCTTGTACAAGCTTCAGTATGAAGAAGAGGGAGGGAGAGGTCACGTGACATGACGTCACACACATAACTAGTCAAACGATAATCTAACGTATGATTTAAATTAAGCCATCACTTGTGACAATATTTGCGTCTAATTCTGTTCCTGCCAATGGATTAAATTTGCAGATGCTTACCTCCTCTCTTCCTCACTTCTTCCTTGGTCTCTCTTTCTTACTTTTCTTTCTTCTCTCACCTTTCTCCTCCTAATTATCCTTCTCCTTACCGACTTTCCAGTCATTCCCTCCAACACCCACACCTCCCTCTCCTTTTCTCTGCATTTCCTATATGCCATGTAGTGTTTTTAAATCAGTAAAAGCTGCCTTTCCAGAGACCTTAATTAACAATGAAGTTTCCGTAACACGTCTAATGAGTCACTCTTAATAAACATCAGATTTTCACTACATCATACTACTTTTGGACAATAAGACGCTACGAAGCGACGTGTTTCAACCAATCATGGCTGCTTATTCCATATTTTGTTCACCTCCCTAGAGTTTTATATCACTTTCCTAGCGCTTGTTAATTTGTTTAACCGCCATCATAAGAAAGAACACTCATTACGCGATATTTCTGCTATTGAGACGTAGGAATTTCACTGTTAGACATGAATAATCTCTGCAAAGGGTGGGATTATCTCTACCAGAGTCAATATAGCAGGTCAAGCAGAAGAATAAAGACTTAACATTTGGGAAACAAAACGACATTATTCTTCAGGAACGTCTACTTTAATATAGTGCCAAAGACATTTGACTATCGATTACCTCATAGATGGCTTAGTGCGATGTTCATTTTTTTCTTTAGTTATCTGAAACATATGCTAAAATCACTTTCTCGAAAATATTCGTAACAATTTTTGAACTTCATCATGTCGTAAAACATAAATATTCTTTGTCATAAATTGCAGATGACTTTTGTGGAGCTTCTTTTCGAATTTATTCAGTTATAAAGCTTTCATCGCCTGAATCACTCATTTTGACTTAGTTTCATCACCATAGTTACGGTTCTTTGATATTCAAAACCTTCAATATAATTTTATACTTAGTAAAACCATCGATTTTAGAGAGATTTCAGTTACCAGACACTCATCTTTTGGGTTAAGGGAAAACTCTGGAAAAAGCCTTATCCAGATACCTCAGCCTGACCGAGATTTGAACTCGGTACCTCTTGAACTTGAAGTGGACACGTTAGCTCCACCTCCTTGGCTGAATTGTTTGTTTTGTAGTTATATTGTTCACTTTCACACGCACATGGATATTTTTCTACGATTACTTTTGTTTTTGAATTGAAATTTTAATGAAATGCCACACTTCTATCCTCTTGAACATAGTATACTAGCAATTGTGATGGTTTTAAAGATAATTTAAGTTATTGTTGCTACATTTAAACAGATTTTAACTGTCTAATTTAACTGGAATGAAATGTAGATAGCTTTATACTAAGGTGGTGGTTTTTTTGTGCGTGTTTGTAGGGAGAGTTGCTATTTCTACTCTAGAAAGTGCCAAAGACAACGTTTCTGCTGCTATAAACGGCAGGTTACTTGGAAGCACAATGTGATAGTATGAGACAGGAAGGCAAAAGGCGAGGTATTTCCCTGCCCTGAATTGGTGAGCTTCTCTCCAAACCAGAAGACGTTACAGAGCGTCGCTTGGAAACACATAAGCGTTTCGGCGGCTTAAGTTCACTCTCTCCACAGGGTGCTTCTGAAAATGATAACACACGTTCCTTCATTTCCTTTCTTGCAATGCAATCATCTCACAAGCTGTTCAACAAAACGGATGCTACAATTGTGTAGTAAATATAACTATATAAGGTTTAACGTCCCCTAGGTCATATCGGAACGATGAACGAAATGATGCTCAACTGAGCCTATAGTCCATAGAGATTAGTGATATTTACTATTTAATATTATTGCTATTCTTTAACTCTATAGTTCAAAATTATATTCAAATAGGACCACGTCCGTTGAACGTACTGTTACTGTCTATCCAGCACAAGAAGGCAAAGCAGAGGAATGTGTAACGTAACCAGTTTTGCTATCCACGTCATGTTTATGCTATGATAGGGATATGATTAGGATGCTACATTCATCTAAAATACAGTGTTGTCACATAACTCATTCATGTAAATAGTTATTACTGCAGTTACTCAGATCAGCGTTAGATCTGGCATAATGTGTGACTCATATGTACTCTCATACAATAGTTTCGTAGTATACTGATTCACTACAGATAAACAGTACAAGCCCCTCTCCCTCCTCAAGCCCCGCTTCCCTTCTAGTGGTGATTACACAGTTCTTGACGTTTTCCCCGAAACAAAAGCCAGATTAGAGCTTTGGACGTTTTGACTATTAGGCAGACTATCACCACATGACAGAGGTATGCTACACTGCAAATTAACTTTAGGGTTTCTTGCAAACATAACCATACTCAAAAATTAAAATTTTCAGAAGTGAAAATTGCATCTTCTTTGCACATTACTATCGTACTACTTGGGGGCTTTTGCGTTTATCTCACCCATGGCTGCATCAGGGCTTATTCCGTCCTCTTCAGCCAACCTGCTCGTTTATTTTTGGGGGAGGGAGAGATGGCTGGTTTTTCTATTTGAATCTAATTTGCATAATATGTATTATTTGTATTGGTATAATATTTACATTTGTAAATATTTACATTTGTATCCTTATACCCGATTTCACCAACAGATGTTAAAATCGACGTTAACAAATGTAACGTAACAATTGTCACAGCGCTAAAACTAATGTTAAATTTCTTGCATTTGACCAACCTGTTTACTTAAAATGTTAACAAACATGTGTTAACGCCAAGAAAGTTGTAAATATCACAGTTATAGAAGGCTATGGATGATTTTCTCAACGTACTCCGATGCGCTTTTGTTTTCATTTTCGTCTGCACAAATGGCGGATGAAAAAAGTCATAAATAAAGCCGTGAGACAAATTTCCCATCGACGGAGAAGGAATTGTTAATTGAAGTGTAAGGATATCGTGGAAAATAAGAGGACGGATGCAGTGAATGTAAAAGAGAAAGATGTCACGGGGAAAATATTGGAAACGAATTTAATTCAAATGCATGTGTCACTACTACAAGCACCAAACAACTTGTCAGTATTACGTAAATTTAAAACGAGGTGTGAGGAACAAGTGCCTTAAACGTTTCAAGACGGGAGGTGAACAATGTATTATCCACATAATTCAGTGAATTATAAAATCGCAAAGTTATTAATACTTGAAGCAAAGGCGAGATCGGCATATTCCTTTCGATGCATGTTCTAACCTCTCTTGTACTTCCGCAGTAACCTTCATAGCAACATGTTTCGACAGTCTATCCCTCCGTAAAACAATTTTCTTCGGATAGCTCCTCAAAATCATTTCTCCTCATAGGCCGTACTCTATTACGAATGCTATTTAGACGGTCTTAAATATAGCAAATCGACATCAACTGCTGAGTTTATGCCCGCCATCTTGACTATTTACAATTGTTAAGGACTTAACATTAGAAATTCGGCTTGTTAGTTTAACATGAGATTTAACACGAGTGTTACGCTAACACTTGTTGGTGAAATGCAATTTTTGTATTAACTATTGCTAAACTCCTGTTAAGTCTTAACATTTGTTGGTGAAATCGGGCATTATAGTTATTAAAATTGTTACTGTTATATTTAGTATTTTACTGTTACTTTTTGTATTTCTTTTTCACTGTTATTTTTTACTGTTTAGTATTGCTGTATCCGTAAGGTCATCATGGCGGCGTTCTATGCCTTCTTTCTGCTGGATACGTCCGTTTCATTGCAGGAGTCGTAAGTTCTGCTGTATCTGTCGTTCTTCTTCTTCTTTAACTTCTTCGTATTGTTTGATGCTCGTGAGTAGCGGTGAGTTGCTTGGCATCTTGTTTTGGTGCATTTTTGCTTTCTTGTATTCTTCTGCGTTGTTGAGGAGCTGTTGCCTGTATGGGCGGTTTTTGACGTTTTCCATGTATTGTATAGTGCCCTTATTTATTGTTTCAGCTATTGTTGTGGTTTTGGATAAGTCATCAATTTCGCGGACATTGTGTTCCTCCGTGGTTTCAACGTGTTAGCCCCGAGGTCAAGGGTTGAACCTCGTGATAGATATTTTGGGGCGCAAACTTCCTCAGCATGCCTTCCTTAGAAAGGGAAGTGGCCACGTGTCGTAAATTTGACTCCAGACTAAGCTTGTTTTTGCCTAAGCAAACTCGTCTTGCAGTACAAAAGTGAATAAAATATTGCTTATTGAATGATTGTTTATTGGTACAGTAAAACTGTTGGAAACCAACACAAAGTAACAAGGTTATAATAATAATTAAGGTTCAATGATAATAGCTGCATATAACTTTGTTATAAATCATAAATTTTCCAGCTGCATATTTTATGGGCTAGTAGGGGTATTGGCTCCCTGGTCGTGTACCCTTATTTTAGGCCTTAAGTTCCGTTGTGTCCTCCATTTCTCTACCTTCTTAACTTCCTTATCCTTATCATCCATTTCTCTCTGATTTGTTTGCAAATTTCCCCACCTCCCTAATTCTATTCTCTCCTTTCAACGTAAGCATTTTTACAGTTACTACGCAAACCCAAATAGCTGCCACATTTCCCTTATCTTTATTTTCATTACCACAATATATTAAGTGGTTTAAAGAAACATTAAATTAAATCATTTAAATGCAAAACTAAACTTTGGCATACATGAGTATCAGCATTATGGCAGCATTTCTACTACAATACAAGCAAATAAATTTAATCAAAATAATGCTTTATTGACATAAACATTAAATAATTTATTGACAGTGTTTGAGATGAAAACTAATTTTCTTTCATAGTAGACATGCGTAGAACATGGTTTGGATAGTAGTCATACTGAAAAATTCAATGCCATAGCCGGAATTTGAACCTCAGATTTTCATCACGTTGCTCTAACCATTGAAATGAAATGTGTAGTGTTTAACGCCCGCTTTTACTACATACGGCACCGCAGGCGGTGACACTGGTGATATATGAGATGAAGATGGAGCACCGGTGGAATGAGATGGCGGGGGAAACCGGAGGTCCCGGAGAAAACCCGCCCCAACGCCGTGTTGTCCACCACAAATCTCACTTTGCGGTCGCCTGAGATCGAACCCGGGCCGCCTTGGTGAGAGCCAAGTGATCTAACCACTGAGCCACGGCGCGGCCTCTAACCATTGAGTTACCATAATAAGTTCTAATAGTAAATTCTCCAATGGACTTACATTTTCCATTTAAACCACTAGGAGTTCTCATATACATGTGAGATGTATACCTTAATGGCCACTTCTATACTGTAAATAATTTTATAAAATTAACTATAACACAATAGCACAAATATTTTATCATCCTGAAAATAGTTGGTAAATCTTTCCTCTGTACCCACGCTGAGTTTGATTGTCATCTGTCATCTGGTTTGTTTACAGTGACCCATTTTGTTAGTGCATCTCAGATGTGTGTTGCAATTTTACAATTATTATTTCTTATGTCTTCTGTCGACTGTAAACGGGTGCCTCGAAGTGCTAACTTCAGTTTCGGGAAGATAAAGAAGTCGGCCGGAGCCAGATCAGGTGAATACCCTGGTTGTTCGATGAGATCTGTTGAGTTTTTGGCTTGAAATTCCTTCACAGTAATAACCTTGTGATCTGGGCGTTATCGTGTTACAGAATCCATGAGTTGTCTTTCCACAAATTTCAAACACCGTATAATGCTCAAATAATAGTCTTTATTTACCGTCTGACCTTCTGGCAAAAACTACGAGTGTACCACACCACGCTAATCGACATAACTGAGTTTTGATAAAGTTGGACGTGCCCTTTTGGGATTCGGTTCAGTTGGAAGGCGCCACTTGGAAGCTTGTTGACTGGTTTGCCTGTTAAACTCGTAAACCCATATCTCATCACCAGTTATAATGTGTTTCATGAATGTGGGTTCGGAGTTGCCTCGTTCTAGCATGTCTTCAGCGATCCTTACGCGATTCAGTTTTTGCAGAAAGTTCATGTCTTCCTGAACTAATCCAGCGACAACACGTGTCATACCCAAACATTGTTTAAAATGGTACTAATCGATTCATGAGACTAATGTTCCCGGAGGTCTACCCGAAAATCCGAAGACCCCGGCCTCTATCAGCCCGGGAGCGATGGAAAACTCCCGGGTTCTTTCCTAGGGGCAATACCTTGAGTCTAAAAAGCCCCCCCCCCCCCATCGACAACAACGTCAAGACGGGTGAAAGTGGATGCGGTACTTAGGCGCGTCAACCCTAAAGGGAACACTACAGAATAACCTTGGTGGGGCCGCCTGGTGATCTAGCACACCTTCTACTGGCTCTGCAGGCTATTTATTACCCGGGACTTCTTAGGCAACCCTCTACCCCCTCCGGGCGGTCGAAGGTACCCGAGGTACCCGATCTCCCACGGGTAACGGGAACACACTGTCTCAATCCGAGCAACTCCCATTCAGGGAGGGGCTCGAATATTCGGCCCGAGGTTCCTCTAGTAACATCAGAGGTACCACGAGTGCTAGGGGTCCACAGCGCTCACACCGCAGCAGCTGAAGGGGACGGATCCCCCTCCCCTAAGAAACACAGAAAGGTCAGCCCCAGTCTCTCTGAGACCTAAATGATGATTTTGAGACACCATTTCCTTCACTTAAGCGATGTTCTGTTGATGGCCGACCAGAGCGAGCTAAATCTTCCACCACGTTTGAATTCACTGTACCACACATAGGCACGTGGTTTTGATAAGATCGATTCACCGTAAGCCCTCTGTAACATTTACAGCGATTCTGCATTGGAAATAGAATTTTCAATGCAAACTTTGAGACAAATTTTTGTTCAATATTTTTGTTCTTTTCCCCTTATGCTCAGCTTCCTCCTTTAAATTTAATTATGAGGTAATGATTCAGTTATTTTCTTCTACAGGAGAGTGAAAACGAAGCTGTTCTCTTCATGAACATCAAAGTATCACAAGTCCTGGATATCTTCGCCATACAAAGTAAGTTTGTGTAATTTTTCGATCTTTTTGGTGCCTTAAGAATTGGTTGTATTGTTAGTAGAAGTACCTTCATCAGTATTTTAATGTATAGAAAATATATTTAAGGTAGCTACAAAATAGGAATGAACATAAGACGGGGCTAGCCGCAGCTGCTCTATCGCTACTAGCCAATGCAGTGCCTGCAACGTTGTACAGTTAAGCATGCATACTGGCTCACTTTGCCGAAGTATACGGCTAATTTCTTTGCGCGCTCTAAATATATCAATTAAAGAATTATTTTGCTTTCCCCATGTTACAGAGCTATTTTTTCAGAGTATTTCTGTCCAAACCCCATGTTTGCAGCACATCTGGTTTCGGAGATATGGAAGGATAAGGCGCCTGACTAGAAATAACAGAATTATTAACTGCCAGTGCATTTTGTACCTTGCATTCCGTAAAGTGATCATTTAAGAGCGCACACGTGCTTTTCAAAGTTAGTAAATATACCGCTTAGCAAGCCAAGTACTGGTGCGCCTAGTAGTAACTGCGAAACAACTCATAAGATTTTACATGAATATGCAAGAAATATTCTTGTTAATGTGTACTCCTTTTTCAAACAGATTTCAATTAAAACATTTCGGAAAGTACAAATTTCACTCAGAGTCGAGAATTAATGTTACAGGCTTGTCACGTGAGTGGTCATTCTATGACGAACATTGTTAAATAAGGGAAACAGTTTACAAAATTAGGATAAGTTCCCATATTTAGATCTCTAGGGAAACATCGGGCAGCTAAAAGCGTGTTACCACTTACAGAATTTTCAAAAGTGTGTTACACTAAGAACAATTTATGATTTATATGACAAGGGTGAATATCCAACTGCCAAAAGGCTGACCAATTTAATGAGGGGGGAAATAGAAAATACGGATTCTGTATCTTCTATGTATAATATTCTGAAATCTCTTGGGTTCAACTATAGGAAAACAAATGATGGTCGCAAATTTCTGCTTGAAAGAAGCGATATTGTTGCTGCAAGACAAAAATTTCTGTGCACAATGCATAACACTTGTACATGAGGTTCGTGCTGCAAAATTGCTTCATAAATACGCATTCATATCTTCCGTATTTATTAAGTATTTTAATGAAGCAAAAATTGGTTTAAAGTCCATTACAGACAGTATACAAATATAGCACCATAAAAATAGAAACTACATTCACAAATCGTTGAAACGTCACTATTTTGTTTCACTGAAGCAAACACCTTCTTTCGTAGATCGCATTTGTTTTGTGTGCATAGGAACGATAGCTATGTAAGCGAACTGTTCTCCAGTCAAGGTTTTAAGTTTCAGATTATGCGATAATCATTGTATATGTTCTCACACATATGCTGAAATATTAAGCGAACTTCTCTGTCAGCATCTGTATCACTGTACATCTGTATAATACTTGCAAGGTGGATTCGGTGAGACAAAGACACATATATATTTTCCAACTCTGTCGCCCGCTTGCTGTGGAGCTTGGTGAGGTGACTTACCTTCCTCAGGATGGTGAACCGATGATCTCTCCAGCTTCCTTGTTACTGCGATGATGTAGACTTGATGATTCGCCGGCAGCTCCGTCGATGAGCGATGAACTCTGTAATCTCAGGCAGTGGTACCGCGCCAGCAACGGAATGGTGGATGGTGGTAACAAAATTGATTTTAAAACACTGCTTCACTTTTTGAGAATTTATTTTCTCACTGAATTATTACACCGCCGATGTTTTAAAACATGATTTACAAACATATTTCCTGATTTTACAGGCGAAGTGGAATGCAAAAGCGTGCCATTCATTATTTACGTATTTTCTTTTGCGACGCGTACTCGACGAGCCTTTTCACTGATCGCTAATCGGTAGATAAAATTGCTTTTGTAACTTGCCGGAACCTAGCGGTCCTGTTGAACTTAATAGTGCGTCTGTGTCCGAGAGATATCTATAACACGTCTGACTACATCGAAAGAACCAGAAGGAATGATACCTTTCACAAGTGAAGATGAAATCAAATTAAAATTTTTACTGAACTCGGATTGGTTCATTCTACCTTGTCTTGTTGCTTCAATTTTATTGGCTTGACGTCAAGTTTGAATTTCTGGACAGTTCCATAACTTGGAATGATAATAAATCTAGACAATCTGTTGCGTCACAAAGAAAACCATCTTGGTTTAACGTTTTCATTAATTTCAGAGGGCCATGTTTACATTACATCTCCATATATGGAAATTTTAACGAATTTCTTGAATTATATGAAAAATGAGCTTCAAACTGGCAACACCTTGACAGCAGGATAATCGTATTGGCTCAGCCCATGTTCATTCTTATTTTGTAGCTACTCTAATTACCATTTTTTTAAGTTTACTATGTCTGTATATAATATTGCGAGTCATAGTTAGCTCCTTTACATAATTTCTTAGACAATGCATAAGTCCACACTGCAGAATCTCTGCAGCACTCCAATCTGGCACATAGCCTTATAACAATCGAATATCGTTGCACTAGGAAACATTCCGATTTATAATAGCTACCGCTGCTGCTGTCGCCTAGGAAGGATCTTGTAGTTAATATATCTTCACATTTCACTTCCGCAATAAAGTGCAAAACGATACTGCAATCCCTTGTCATACTGTATATGTTGTAGATTTATTTGCTTGTTACAGGATTTATTCTTTTTAGCGGTTATTTTACGAGAATCAAGTAATCCCAGTTAATATTTCTAGCTATTGGGTAGCAGCATTTTTCCCTCGTGAAACAAATATCTGATTTCGCCAGAAACCATACGAAATGCATTATACCAGTACAGAATATGATGGTATAAAGAGACCTTTTGCAATAACAGATCATTTTAAAGGTTTACTGTCAATAAGATGATTACAACTGCGGTCTGATATGAGTCGATTTGTATTTGTAACTCTCCCGTCTATACTGAAGTCAATTTTATGCTTCATTAATTGAACGTACATCGACTTGTTTTGACATTTTTTACTTCAAAGGGTTATTCGAATTCATCATATTAAGGGTATATATATTTTAATTAATATGTATATAGTGTTTTAAATTAGTTTCAAAGCTTTAGCTAAGAAATAAAGCTCCAAATAGTAGTCATAATCCACCAAGTGAGATAGCTACGGGGGTAGCTTCCATGCTTTGTATTCACGAAGTTGTTCGGCTGGAAAATCTGACTGGCATTCTCTCTGGTTTCCCATGGTTTCAGTTCACACCTGATTGGACATTTTACATCACGACCCAGAGTTCCACACGCACAAAAATGTTGAATAAATGGTGTAGGATGCCCACTACGCAACTGAGACCCAATCACTGGTTCGCTGACCACGTAACTACAGAAGAGATTATCTGAATTACTAGATGACACACTACGGTATCTAACTATTGTCATTTAGTAGCTGATGATGTGGCTCATTTAAATGTAGAAATATACAGTTTGTTTCAAAACGACACCTAATGATTATAGCCATTTCGTAGTTTATAACTTAACTAATCCGAATTTCGGTGTCGCAGCTTCGAAATTCTGTTAGGTACAATTTTATGCAGCATTAAATATTACATGACTTTGTGATTAGGCAGCGCAGGAACCACTGGTGTGCCAACCTCAAAAGTTGATATTGCCACACACCGGCCACGAAAACAAAAACATTACTCCTTGCTCTTTATCAGTGACCCTAGTCTACCTTTCAGGTAATGAGACAAATGACGGTTACTTGTGAAAAAGTCGACTAATAACTCCGACAGTTGAAGGTTGCTCTTCATTGTAAAACTACACATTCCGTCCTAACAGAGAGGATTTTGCGTGTACTTAGATAGCAAATCCAAGCAATATGGAGCGCTATACGAACGTCGAAATGACGGATATGGTTTTGATGTATGGAAAAGCTGAAGGGAGTTCAACGAACGCACAATTAATTTAGCTTCATTAAAAATATGAAATGTAAAAGTAGTTACATCAATGATAATATTTATTTGTTTAACTTCAGAGCATTTTGTTATGATCTTAATTATACAATACTTTCAACTACTTACTGTAAATATCAACAGCTTCCTTTTCAGTTACAAATGCTTTATTTAGCAAAATCAAACACGCGAAATAAAATGATCTTCTCATTTTATAAGTCATTTAGTTTTAGTTAATTTATCTACAATTCTTTGATGTTGTTTTCTGTTCTGTTTATCATTTAATGCTTCCGCCCTCAACCTCACTAACATTAACTTCCCTCTAAAAGGTATAAGTTGTATATGTCCACCAGTTTATTTGCCATCATGAACTGCTATAACGGAATTTTGGAACACGTTAAACACTCATAAGCAATAATTAAGCAATAGCTTCTTTATTGCGGTTTCATAAGTCAAATAAATACTTAATAGTAGCAAGCTGCTGCGGAGTATATCTACTGGTATATTTACAAACTGCTACAGCACGCGGCACGGTGTATGACCTACACCTGCGAACTCCTACAGCGTGAGGCACGCCTCGTTTTTCCTGTCACTGCCTAACCCACACTCGTTCTGGAGCATTTTTATGCGGCTCTATTGGTGGTAAAAGCTATCTATATCTGTCACACAGAAGCTGAGCAGTTACTTCTATATGTTCGTTTGGTGTCGTTTTGAAATATCCTATATAATTTCACTATATAATTAAATTCTGTTTTTAAACACAAGGGCACAAAATTTGTCTTACATATTGAAACACCTCACTTTGACACATAACAATGAAATGAAGTGGTTAAATATTCCTCTAAGTTTATTATAAGAGGTGCATCTTAAATATCAATTGTTTTTCTCCTATATGATGGGAAATCTTATCATATCTTTCACGTTATAAGTATTTACTTTGTTTCAAACAATTTCACACTTATAGCGGTATCGAGCAAGCAGTGAAGTGTTACTATAATTTTTAAACGTAGGAATTAGGTTACAATTTATAACTTTTATAAAAATTTGCTTGCTATTTGTATTAAATAAAACATACCCAGTGTCAAGGATGAAAACTCCATGACACCTCTGTGAGTTAAAGATAAATTACACCAAATTTATTTGTGTAATATTACATCAAATTAATTAAGTGGAGTAGGTTACTTTCTTCTTCTTATACCAAAAGTAGATTATACTTTGTGATCACATTGGTCAATCCCGCTGTTGTATTGTTCAAGAATGGTCAATCAACACTTGCTTACCGAAATATACAGCACAGAGCGCCAACAATGTGGCAAGCAACAACATTTGGATGCTACTCAAGCTGTGAAAGAGATTCATTTCGAAATGCAACTGTACAGAGATGCCACAATTAAACCCATGGGGGCGGATGATTTTGCTTTTTCATTTGCATAGCCTTCTTCGACTTACTTGGTCCTTGAGGGCTTTGGTTTGAGAAACAAATTATAGTGTTAGCACTCTTTGAACTGTAGCATTTCTTAACGTTGGTTTTATTATTATTACTTATTAAACAGTCATATTAAACACTCCATCGACTGCGGGACCTCTAGATTGAGAACCAGAGCATTGAGCAATCGACACTAAAGGCAGTTGAAAGCTGTGTACAGTAACATGCCTTTCTTTCTCCGCAAATGGAACTATAATCTACTCTTTGAATGGGCACCAATACTTTATTAACCTTGCTAAACATTTTCTTCCTTTAGTAATTTACCCAAATTAGCTACGATTTTACTACATTTCCATTATGTTACATGAATTTTCATAATTCATATACATTATAACTTATCGTTGGTAGAATTAGACAAATCAGAGAATATTGCACATCAGAGGACAGGAAAACGTTTTGTAACCCAAAAGAATTTACATTGAGGTTAACATCCAATATATTTTGAGTCTGTGGGACTCCTACGTTTGTATTTAAATGCTTTTATTACTTTCTCTGTCATGTACATAGTACGTAAAAACATAGCATTCCATCAAAAGGTCGATATAAAATTTCACTAGAAATATATAATTTGAGGTCCTATGAATTCAAAAAAGTCATTTTTAGTATAAACCTGTGGAGAGTGCATGCGTACAACATAATTTAAAAAATATATATACATAATTTCACTACCTTCTAAATCTGTACACGATAAATTTTAAGAAAATCCCTCACCTCAAGCAACCGCTTACATCATTTCTCGAAATACTTTTTTAAAAAAAAGTCTGTAACCATTTTAATTAAAATGCCAAATGTCAAAGATTTTGCCAAGGCACAACTTGGTTTTCTGGGAATATTTTGTGAAATTGACTTAATTCGGAAGCACGGTAAGTTGGCCATGGTAGCTCAAAAGGTAAGAGCGACTGCACGGAAACCAAAGATCCGTGGTTCAAATTCCGGCCATCGCATTGAATTTTCCCAGTTGGTTCTCCCTATCCAAAACCTTAGCCTATATACGGGTAGTATGCAGAAATGATTAATTTCCATCAATTAACTTAAATAATTACACCGTTTATGTATAAACGAAACTATACTGAACAAAAAATTTAGATAATGTTAAAACATTCAATATTTTCTTTCTTTTAAAATCTCGTCGATTTTTAATTCCTTCTTGCAATTAAATGGAAACAGTACAGAACTTAAGGACAATAGGGTAAGGTGCCCAGTATCGTACAATTAAACTTTCTGTTCCATAATGACTTTGGAAATGAGACAGACAATATTAAAAACATATTTTTTAACACAAGTTTTGTATACGTTTAACTGTACCAAATATGTTATCCACAGTACGCACCGACAGGAGAGAATTTTAAATATTTACGAGGGCTGTTCAATAAATAATGATCACGATTTTTTTGACAACGTACCTCTTCTCTTCCTCATAAGTTTGATGGTCCTTTTCAAAATTGTCTCCCCTGAATGCAGTGCACTTGTCCCAGAGTTTCTGCCAGTCTTCAAAGACATGCTGGAAACCAGCTTTTGAGAGATCCTTCAAAATCGCCTCCGCAGCCTTCACCACTGCTTCTGATGATGGATAATGCCTCCCACGAAGGCGTCTCTTCAAGTTAGGGAAAAGAAAAAAAGTCACATGGGTCTAAATCCGGACTCTAGGGAGGGTGAGGGATGCACTTCACGTTGATTTTTGCAAGATATTCAGCAACAACATTGGCAATATGCGGCCGCGCATTAACGTGGTGCACCATCCAGCCTGCTTCATGGAAATGTGGTCTTTTGCGCCTGATATGGACTTGCAATGTTTTCAGGACATCCCTGTAGTATTGTCCAGTTACTGATGTGTGTGCAGGTACAACATGCTGATAAACCATTCCATGAATATCAATGAATGAGATGACCATAACTTTCCCAGCAGAAGCAACCACTTTTGCTTTGTGATGAAGGAGATTTCCGCACTGAGCTCTGTTATTTGCTCTCAGGATCAAAATGATGTAGCCAAGTTTCATCAGCAGTGGTTACGTTTGAAAGAAACCCCTGATCTTCCTCTAACATCAACTTTAACTACATGTTACCTCCATTGCAGCGATAGGTGATACTGAACATATCTGAACTTACCTGGTTCTCAGAGGCCATAACCAGGAGTACCAACAATGAAACTACTACTGCGTGTTTGTATCACATTCAGGTAAAAGAACATAATAAGATTGAATTTTAGTGCGAAAAATTATGACCGTAAAAAATTATGATCATTCTTTATTGAACAGTCCTCGCGTATTAATTTTCTACTTTGTGAGCGTATAATGGTGTTTACATATCGACTTGACTCGAACCGTCCAGTGTAACAGACTTAACTGCTGTATCGCTGAACAGTACAGGGAATGGTGACGTAATATCACTTATATGTTTGTTTTTCTGCAGGCTTACACTGTTGGCTCTGCATCCGTTCTTCAGATAGATTTTATACGCGATATACAACTTTTTGATCCCATTTCTTCCATTTTACCAAATATTTTTAGACGGCAGCGTTTCTTTATCCTCCCATACAATACTATTTCACTTTCTTCACTCGTTTTCTTACATTTTCCTTTACGATTACACTCACTACTCACTGCACTAGTTATTTTTCACACCTTCCTTCCCTTATTTATCCTCATCCCCGCTGGATATTGGCCCCTCTCTCGCTACACTATATCCAATCGTTCAGCTGCCACACGCGTTGCTTTGCTGACTTTGATGAATGCTTGTATGCTTCCGCAGCATCCCGATGTTCCAAGTCCTTCGTATCACTTTTGCTTTCCAGGTTCATTGCCTTGTTTTTTCAATATCGTTGTCTTTGCTGCTGCCACTTTTCCGTCGATCCATAACTGGAAATTTTTTATCTCTTACTTTTCAATGTTTGTATGCCAATTTTCGTTGTTGTATTAAACTTGGCAGTAATCCTCTTTGCCTATATATAAGTTAAAACCCTGCTTGTGTAGATGTACGCATCTCTCTGCCTTTTTCCCCTCTTGTCTTATCAAATGACTAATAATGTGCTTATAAATGTTAACAATATATTTTTTCTCCCTCTTCTGTTACGAATTTAAAGGCTTCACAAATTTCCAGCTCACATACCATTCTGCTCCTGTAATTAGTAGATAGTACTCTGGTCTTATCTTCCAGGTACTCCAATCCTCTTCAGTCCTTCCCATACCTATGCTTTGTTCCAATAATCCTCCCAATTCTAATATTTTTTCATCGCTTTGCTGTTTTCCCTTATTCCTATGCTCATTATTTCCTCCCTTCCTTTCCCTGATTCCCTGCCTCAACACACGTTCATCGCTTCCGCTGCTGAATTAAAACTCCGGAAGCTAAAAGTTAAACAAAGACATCTCGTGTGTTACGCTTGTTCTTATGTGGTGCTATCCTTTCTTAATAATGGACAGTCACATTATTTTCTCTGCTATATGCTTTTACTAAGTACAGAAATATTGTATTCCCATTCAAAGCGAGAGCACTTCTGTCTGTAAACAGAAATTTGGTTAAATATAATAGCTGATATAGTCGCCGACCGCATTTGTTGTGAGGAGGCGCGACCGAGGCGCACAGATAGACAGTGTAGCGTAGAGATAAGGGACATATAAAGATAGTGCGGAGATAAACGGCTTGCCGAAGCAGATAAAGTTAGATACCTAGAAAATTCTAATCCTTGTGTCACATAAGCTTGCCCCGTATCTCTTAGCGGTCACGTGACCTAATCACCTCTCATCTGCTGCTATTGCAGTATAGACTGTTGTGCGGTAAAATTATTTCGTTATTTAACATGGTGATATACCTTTATATGTTGGAAGAGAATTGTCAAATATATTTTTTCGTAACCTTTTGAATTAAATATATTACGCAACAGAATTGATTTATCTGAAATGCATGTTAATCCTTAAACGAAGTAAGGAGGAGGTGCCTTTGCTCTCAAGCACATTACACAATAGCACGTGATTTAGCTGTAGTGATGACATATTTGTTTATATAACTTTTATCACTGAACTTGTTTTGAACTGGAGTCATATATCGTCATTCGAAGGTGTGTTGTGCCGAGTGCGAGAGTTAAATTGTTTTATTGATCGTTTATTGCGCGTGTACTTATTATATGTATAATGGCAGAGTCTACCGCTAGTTTTTCGCTGAAGCATCGCGAGGGAAAACCCTTACAAAGCGGCGAAGAAAGAATTGTGGTGCACGTGTTTAATGCACTAACAGAGAAGAATCCGTCTTTGTCAGTGAGAGAAGTTGAACAGCTGTGCTCTGAACTTACAGGTGTGTTAGATGCGTAGGAACATCACGACATGAAATTGAGACAATAGGAAAACTTACCACTCCAGGGGCGATATTGCTGTGTGGCGAAGACGTTATTTAAGGACCATCAGACTGTACCGAGATACAAATCGAAAATATACTACCTTGGGTGAATGAAGAACACACTAGTATGGCGTGCCATGACTTTTAAGACTGAAAGACAAGCAATTTTGCAAGATATGTGTGCTGGTTTTAAAAAATCCCAGTGGAAAGTGTCGAAGGCCTTTCATTGTAAACTTGTTTCAGTTTAATTGCTCATTCATTCACCTTCAACTTGCTCAGTTTCATTATAAACTTGCATTTTTGCGTGTCTTCATACTCTTATTTGTATGATTTTATTTATCTTCCCGGCAATTATTATGACGTTTACTGCAGTTTTAAATGTGAAGGGAAGGCACCGCCTATGGCCTAAGGCGCGAAAGCATTTGCCAATTAGGATGAGGGAGAAGGTAGTTGCACACGGAGTGATACATGTCAGCGGGGCATGGTTATATGAACCAGAGATTAGTGCCTTCTTGTTCATTACTGTAATATGAATGGTCGTATATAAAAGAAGCCGTGGCTAGTTTCCCAGACAGTTGTAAACTGTCGAAATGGAACTTGATAATCGTGCAGCTGTATTTTGAAAGTGAACTCTTTGTTTGTGGGTGTGGCAGATGAACTGGGAAGATTTCAGTTGTGTATGTGACGTAATTCTGCTACTGTAAGTGTTGACCAAAGTCTATTTCTTTGGAAACAAAGAACAATTTGAATTTCTGCAAATTGCACTTTTAATTCTACGAATACACAGACTCACAATATTTGAGTTCATCATCTTCCAAAAATCCACAAAAGATTATCAAAGATTCCTCCATCCCAAACTAAGCTACATAGAAACAACGCTATAGAACAAATGAACAAAACAGTTGGTTTCCTCAAACGTTCCTCTAACATTTTGTTTAAATAAGCCTGTGTTAAAAATATATTCATTACAATTAAAATGTATATATTGAATATTCTAGAAGTTTCCTCTTAAGATCTCTTTATTGTGGATTACTTTGGTATAAATACTGAACCTTAAAGATAGAAAAAGTCTGATAACCTCAAAAATGTACTTCTGGTTTAGGTACACAATGTATTTTAATACATATTTGGTGTGATTAAACATTTCGGAGAGGTTCCATGTTATTGATTTTCATTTTAACAGACCTTCATTTTTTCTAGAATAAGAAAACGTTCTTTTGTTCTTCCGTTCTTTTCTACTAGTCATACAAAGAGGACACAGTTCCAAAGCCAGCTAAAGGAAGTGGCTCCTGTTTAAAGACTATTATATTTACCTACATTTACTGTGCCAAACAAGGAAATATACATAAAATAATCTTTATAAATATTTGTGTGTATTTACGTGAAGTAAATAGAAGAATAAACAGTTATAGCGATAGTTTGTGCATGAGTGGAATACTTGGAATGCGTTTTATGTTGTTCTACAAATACTTATGCACTTATTTAGGTGTCTCATAAACTGTATTAATTTTGAAAGCTTTTACTTTTAATTTGTGATATATAAATAAAACCAAGACTGCAAATATTTCAAATAAACCATAACTTTTAATATAATCTTTACTTTTTCCTAAAGCAACATTCTGTGCGTTATGGTTTAACATTCACACAAAACTCATTTGAAATGAAGAAGCTAATTGCAGCTCAAAACGTGCAATGAGTCATTCGAGCAGTTGTGTTAAGCATATTGTATTTAATTCAAAATCTTTAGGGTAATTTTTATTAAACAAAGGTAAGGAAATAATTTGCATTTACAGAGGAACATAGGATGAGAACTTTCTTAAAAATCTTCGTTGAAATATGATAAAGGTACCAGCCTCTCTCAGTCTATCTTCCTAATATGCACACACTTACCTTTATGAGTGTCTTTTTGGGTTCAGGAAACTCATAATGTTTGTTATTAACGAAATCTTCACTAGAATATTTTGGGTAGAATGTATCTATGAGGGCTGTTCAATAAAGAATGATCACAACTTTTTTGACAACGTACCTTTACTCATCCACATAATTTTGGTGTTCCTTCTCAAAATAGTCTCCCCTGAATGCGATGCACTTGTCCCACGGTTTCTGTCAGTCTTGAAAGACATACTGGAAACCATATTTTATATATCCTTCAAAATCGCTTCCGCAGCCTTCACCACTGCATCTGATGATGGATAATGCCTCCCACGAAGTCGCTTCTTCAAGTTAGGGAATAGAAAAATGTCACATGGGGTAAATCCCGACTATAGGGAGGGTGAGAGATGCACTTCACGTGGATTTTTGCAATTTATTCAGCAACAACATTGGCAAATTGTGGCCGCGCATTATCGTGGTGCAACATCCAACCTGCTTCACGGAAGTGTGGTCTTTTGCGCCTGATATGAACTTGCAATGTTTACAGGACATCCCTGTAGTATTGTCCAGTTACTGATGTGTGTGCAGGTACAACATGCTGATAAACCATTCCATGAATATCAAAGAATGAGATGACCATAACTTTCCCAGCAGAAGCAACCACTTTTGCTTTTTTGGGGGTTGATGATGAAGGAGATTTCGACACTAAGCTTTGCTGTTTGCTCTCAGGATCAAAATGATGTAACCAAGTTTCATCAGCAGTGATTACGTTTGAAAGAAACTCCGGATCATCCTCTAGCATCAACTTTAACTGCATGTTACCTCCATTGCAGCGGTAGGCGATACTGAACATGTCTGAACTTGCCTGGTTCTCACAGGCTGGAACGAGGCGTACCAACAATGAAACTGCCACGGTGTGCTTTTTTTTGTTTGTTTTTTTTTTTTTGTTTGTTTTGTTTTGTTTTTTTTTTCCACATTAGGCTAACCGAATATAATAAGACTGAATTATCGTGCGAAATACTATGACCGTAAAAAAAATTATGATCATTCTTTATTGAACAGCTATATACTCTCTATATGCCTTATGTAAAGGGTAGAGTTTTACTTATATTTAATAACGAGTACTACTAAATGGTTAACATTCATTTATTCAATTCTTTCTAAAATGCAGTACAGACAGTCTTTGAGAAGTATCTAAGAATACTATAAATATTATATAGAAACCCTAGTGTCGTCTTGTTTCTATATTCTTCTATAGAAATGAGTGTTTCATGAAAGAGTGCCTTGGGTATTATTCTTATTTGCATAAATACATCCAAAAACACTTTTACTCTATATTCACCTGAGCCATCGTCCAACCTGTAATCAAAACATTCTTTTTTCATCAGAATAAGTCAGTCACCGAAAGTCATTACAAAACTTAATATGCAGACGTTCTTTGAACCGAGATACGAGCTTCAAACATCGTAAAGTTTGTGCACTACTTTAACTTTCTGTTCATATCAACTTACCAAATGAAGCAGCAAGAGTTTTCTAAAACGAGAAAAAGAGAGGCTAGGAAAAAGTTAGGCACGATATTGGAAAACACATCGCCAAGTACCTACCATTCCGTCGAACCAAACAATCTTTCAAACTAGAGACAGCGTCTGAAGAGTTTTAAAAAAGCACGCAAACTTCGCACAAGTACCACTGGGAGGAAAAATAAATACACCGAGTTGGAATGAAATCGCTAAAGAGCGCATAAATTAGATAGTTTATGCAAATATGATGCAGAATTGCAAACTCCAATAGAAGCAAAAAGAGTGTGTGATTTGAGAACCGAGAGAAACGTAGCAGGAAAGTGCTGTAAATAACAAATGAACGTATTTTAAAACAATTTTAGCTCCTGGGGAAAAGTTCACTTGTTTTGGAGTTACCTTGTTATTGTATTTCTTTTGTTATCTTACGTAATCACATTGCGATATAACTCGTGGCGGATGGTTAGCCTTCTAGGTTTCATCCCTGTACACAGTTTGTCACTTATCCACATAGGCCTAGGTGCAACACAACTGTAGTTCTCCTTCTCTGACAGACAGATGACAGCTTCGATACTTGTTCACAAGCACCTTAGTACCACGCAATTAGAATTAGAATAGAATTTATTTATACAACTTACTATTTACAATATTTTGTACACATTACCTACACAAATTTCTTACCCTAGTTGTATAAATTGCCTGGTGTCATCCTTTCCACCAGGCGACTCAGCCTGCTTAACACCTAGACCTTCTAGCATTGCTGAGTAACATAGTCTCCATTCTGCCATCTATTCTAGTTTGCTGTTTCCTCTTGTCCCTGCATTCTTTTCTTTTCCAATGTTTAATTTTCTCATACACTTCTCTTCAGGTTTCCAAAACAAGTCCCTCATATTTCTATTGTGACTTTTTGGGTTCGTATGTTTAAAAGTCCAGTTTGCAAAATTCAAAATGCTCTTTATTTCCATAGAAAGGCTCTTGTACAATTCTGATCTCAGCAGAATGAAAGCCTTTAGTGTCTTCTGCACACGTAAATAACCAAAAAATGTCACTTTCAATCACTACAAGTTTATCAGTTCTCAACTCGCAACTCGATACAGTTTAAATGTCCACACACACGATAAACAGCCTGCAGACTCTTAACTGCCATCTGTACTGCACAGTTGCAACTCGTCTCTCGGCTCCTGCTGAACTGACCGCTTCTCTGCACTCTCTAGTGGCTTCCTGCCGATACTGACTGCTAGCAGTTCTACCTCACCATTTATACACGAGTAGCTTTTTCACAACGGCTGGCGAAACTTCCCGAAGCTTCAGGGACCCTTGCGATGGCGAGGGAATTGTCCAGTCATATCTCTCGCTCTTCCTCTCCGGTCTCTCCTCGGCACGTATTTAGGGCTGCGCTGGCCGATCTGTGGGTGTGGCTTGGCGCTATCTGTCTCTTTCCCTGCCAGCTGGCTTCGGCCCGACGCAAAGCATGCCTCGCGAAACTATTTCTTCTTCCATTTTTCTCCGCATCCATTGCAATAGTTATCAACTTGTTTTGCACCTTTTTCCATTTCTTCTCCAATACTTTCTGACTCCATACCGCTAGCTCTTTGCACTCTGTCAAAATATGAACTGCACTTTCTGTTTCTCCGCATAATTCACATATTTCTACCCTACTACTCCTTAGTCCCCTTAGGTACATTGTTCCCGTTCTAATCCAAGACATTCCTCCCCTCTCCTGACTCTTAAATTGGACTACATATATTGCCCTTTCCCATTCTCTCTTTATTATTCTATAACAATTTAATCATTTTCTAGCCCTACCCATAGTTCTTGATTTTCTATGTCCTCCATTCTTCTGTTTTCCCAAACCCTGCTACATTCCTATTTTCTAGCCTCCGAACTCCCCCATTCCTATTTCTTCCACAGTTTTTCTACCTCTGACCAACACTTTCTGTTTCCTATTTTCTTTCGTTGATTCATAGATACCTTTAGGATTTCATCATTATCTTTTATCAGGAATGTATACCAAAATTTCGAGATTCTTTCAATTATTATATCTTTTCTTCTGGTTTTACTTAATTCTACAGAGGCTACTTCCTCCGCAGCTAATCTAGGCAATCCCAGCATCTTGTTAGCAAATTTTCTGTATAACTTGACTATTTTAATGTTTACTTTGGACACCCCCATATTTCTACAGCATACATCACCCTATATCATATATATCATATATGTATAGTGTGTCATACATACTCTGTAACTATTTGTTTGACATCCAGCCAGGCAGTTGTGTTCTGCTTCTATGTTGCCAAACATGTCATTATAGAACCAGCCAATTTAGCTGTGGATAGATGACACAGTATTCATTATTTCATCTATTTTAATGTTAATTGTTGTTGTAAACTTAAGTGATATTAATAAATACCCAACTGGGGTATATAGTTTGATGACTGAGGGAAGTTATGAATAAACAAAACAATGAGACTGGTCATCGTGTGGAATTTGGACCAGGGACGCTGAAATCAGTTCTATGCGAAATCTACAGGTGTCTGTGTGTGTGTCTGTGTGTGTGTCCCCGTAGGGCAGGGGATCCGTCCCCTTCAGCTACCGTGGTGCGGGCGCTGCGGATCCCTAGAACTCGCTGTACCTCTAACGTTACTAGAGGAACTACGGACCGAACATTCGAGCCCCTCCAATATGGGAGTTTTTCAGATTGGGTTGGACTCGAAGGGGCAGTGGTTCCCGATACCCGTGGGAGATCGGGTACGTCTCCGGACGGTGTTGAGGGAAGCCATATATTCCCGCATACTAGCCAGCATGCTAGTAGAAGGTGTGCTAGATCACCAGGTGGCCCTACCGAGGTTATATCGGTAGCCTTCCTATTTTGGAGTTGGCACGCGTAAGTGGCGTATCCACTTCCATCCCGTCTTGAGTCCATAGGACCAGATGGTGGGGCTTGTTAGTATCTAGGTCTTGCCCTATGGAAAGCCCCACGTAGTCGCCGGGCAACCTTTCGGGACAGCTCGGTAACTCCCTGGTAGGAGGAAGCTCGGGTCCTTAGTCCTACGGGTCCAGGCGTACTGGGAGTAGAACCCCTGGCGTTAACGTGTGTGTGTGTGTGTGTGTGTGTGTGTGTGTGTGTGTGTGTGTGTGCGCGCGCGTGTTTAGTGTAGTGTATACTACAGAAATTCACGGAAAACACTATGCAAGAAATCACAGAGTCAGCGAGAATATTGTGACTTTGTGGGTTCCTGAAATTAAAAGTCCAATTGCACAAACTCAAAATGTTCTTTATTTCCACCGAATTACAGTTGGAAAACTTGCCGATTACACAGAATAACGTACCGCACACAATTACAATTCACGAGTTCGTCTGTCGCAGGTCCACTCCGCACATGCAATTACGCACAACTTCTCCGATGCACGTTCACAGTCTTCCAGTCCGTTCACTCACTCGGCGCTCCTCGGGGCTGCTCGCCAAGAACTGAGCTGACTCGCCAACTACAGGCCTTATATAGGGAAGATCACCGTTTCTGGAAGGTTCGCGGCGCGCACAATTATCCCGAGGTTTCCAGACGTCTGGTGAGAGGGGAAAGAGACGGTACAGGGCTCGTGCCGCTCTCCTAATCATCCCTTCAGTTAGTGATACGAGACAAATGGGTACGCGTGGTCTGAATGCTTCCAGTCTGGCCCTACTGCCGGCCGGTTCTATAGGGAGTACTGACGTTCGGGTGACAATATTTACACGAGATATTCTGCCTGTATGAGTGCAGAATGTCAACAATTGCAGCATCTATTATGAGATAAGTATTCTAGGCCCCTGTGCCGGCCTAAGTTCTCCGGCGACTGCCAGCCGTCTGGCGCAGTAGAGAGAGGCCGTGAGTGAATACGATTATAATTTAACCAGCCAATGAAAATACTGAATTATTTTAGTTCTTCTTCATCTTGCTCTTAGGGAAAGTGCATATTAATCCTGAGTTAGGAACTGTGATGAGGTTTATTATTCAAAATGCTTCTCTTTCCTGCGTATATAAAATATCCCTCGGCTACGCTTTGCTTTTTAGGGTCCTTAATTTTTATTAAGTTTATACCTTTTCACCTTCGTTCGCTTGGCCGTTTCTCTCGCTACATTTTTCGTTCAGGTATTTACAGTTCTTTGTTTTAAACAGAGTCACAAACTGCCTTCTACCGACTAAAAACAAAAGCTGGCGTCTCAAGGAAAGCTTCAAGCCTTTTCCAAACCATTTCTGCAAACGTAATCTTGAAACATTTGAAGTAGATAGAAAAACACAGTTTCTAATAAGAATTTAAAGGATGTACAAAAATATATGGTGGATAAAGTAAGTCATGCATTACTTTCCCTAAATTTCCTTAACTTGGCCCACTCGTACTTCGGTAGCAATGCATGAAATTCTAAGAAGTATCAAAAGTGTATTTTATTTCACGATACGTGGACTGGACCCTAAAGCGATGTGGAAGTATTTGAAAGGGTTGGCAAATCTCGTGGAACTTTTATTCTGGAATATCTTCCGAGACACAGTCTACGAATGTCTTTACTTTTTTCTTTTATTTGCTTCAAGCCTTCTCCAGAATGCAGAAATAAAATCCAAGGGACAGCCTTGGGCGTAGCATTCTTGGGTAACCTAGAATTGCAAACGATAGTAAATACACAGTTTGTCACAGTATAGACTTATTATAATCATTATTTATGTAAGAGCTTATCTAAGAATGAATGTGCGTCACTCGGCAAGTTTTTCATTAATTATAATATTCGTGTAAGCTAATCAATTGTTCTTTAACGCTTAAACAGGTAGAAACAGACAGAATTTCTGAGTTACAATGACGTGTTACCACGGTATTTATTGACAGTGGCTCTTTCTTTTTGGGGTAACTCACAAGGTATTGTGAAATTTGTTTTTAAACAGCATATACCCAAGTAAATAGATAAAGAAAAATGGAACAGAAAGAGTGCGAATGCCGACGTTTACTTGTTCTCTATGGCTGTTTTGTGCCGTTTGCTTTATAGCATAACTGCACTTCGTAGAAACTAGAATTGTTCTATGTATTCCTATAAACAGCGCCGGAACGTAATTCTTTATAACCTGTGACCAACTGCATAATTGAAACATTATGACATTCAAAACGTAATTGTACAGGGTTTATATAAATGAATATCGGGGTTTAACTCATTATAATATTTACAACATTCAACTTACAGTTATAAATTACATGTCAAATGAAAAAGCACCTCAAACAGTTTTACCAATAACCTTATAAATGTTCTATGTGACTACCCTTTGTCACACGGCACACATCAAGTCTATAGCCAAGTTCTTGCCAAACGTTGACAAGTGTGTATTGAGTAATTGTAGCAACAGCTGCTTCAATACGATTTCTTAATTCAGGGAGGTCAGCTGGTAGCGGAGGCACGTACACATGATCCTTGATGAAGCCTCAAAGGTAAAACTCGCATGGTGTTGGGTCAGGAGAACGTGGAGGCCATGCATAGCAAGCCCTGTCATTGGGGCCCTAGCGGCCTATCCAGCGCTCGAGTACAGTGACGTTCAACCAACGTCCAACCTATGCCACTGAGGTGGCGCATCATCTTGCTGGAAAATTAAGTTCTCTGGCTTATTTTCTTTCAATTGAGGGAAGAGCCATTGCTCTAGTGTATCAAGGTAAGAAGTGCCAGTTACAGCACGTTCACCAAAAAAAGAAAGACCCATAAAATTTTCTCTGGGATACGGAACAAAAATCATGCACTCATTGCATTTGTACCATCTCATGAGGACTTTCTGAGCCCCAGATGCGCAAATTATGAGTGTTAATATGTTCACTAAGATGAACGGTTGATTCATCACTAAGGACAACACGATCCATAAAATCATCATCGTAATGAAACAACATGTCGTTTGCAAAGTTGGCACGTAATCCGTAGTCTGTCGGCTTTAGAGCCTGTAATAACTGTAAACGGTAAGGACATAGCCGTAAGCGTTTTCTTACAACTTTCCAAACAATCGACACAGGAACTTGTAATTCACGACTAGCCTTCTGGACTAATTTCATTTTTTTTTTAAATTTTTCCCCCAAAAAATATATATCTATGTATATACAGGGTGTTACAAAAAAGTACGGCCAAACTTTCAGGAAACATTCCCCACACACAAAGAAAGAAAATATGTTATGCGGACATGAGTCCGGAAACGCTTAATTTCCATGTTAGAGCTCATTTTATTACTTCTCTTCAAATCACATTAATCATGGAATGGAAACACACGACAACAGAACGTACCAGCGTGACTTCAAACACTTTATTACAGGAAGTGTTCAAAATGTCCTCCGTTAGCGAGGTTACATGCATCCATCCTCCGTCGCATGGAATCCCTGATGCGCTGATGCAGCCCTGGAGAATGGCGTATTGTATCACAGCCGTCCACAATACGAGCACGAAGAGTCTCTACATTTGGTACTGGGGTTGCGTAGACAAGAGCTTTCAAATGCCCCCATAAATGAAAGTCAAGAGGTTTGAGGTCAGGAGAGCGTCGAGGCCATGGAATTGGTCCGCCTCTACCAATCCATTGGTCACCGAATCTGTTGTTGAGAAGCGTACGAACACTTCGACTGAAATGTGCAGGAGTTCCATCGTGCATGAACCACAATGGGGTATTTTGACAATTGTGTGCACGAATGATTTCAATTTACATTTTAAGAGAAATACTAAAATGAGCTCTAACATGGAAATTTAGCGTTTCCGGTCACATGTCCACATAACATATTTTCTTTCTTTGTGTGTGAGGAATGTTTCCTGAAAGTTTGGCCGTACCTTTTTGTAACATCCTGTAGATATATATTTTTCTTTTTTTTTTTTTTTTTCCTTATTTAACCGATTTTTCATTATTTCCGTTTATTTTCTAATCTGTTTTCCTAGTTTCACAAATATTCACTATACACATAAACAACCATGCCCAAGGTGGGACTCGAACCCCCGACCCTCTACGTGGCGGAACACTAGAGACATACGCTTTAGCGACCATGGCTACGAGGGCCGGAACTTTGGGCTACGAGTGAACGACTCTCTCACTCGCTCAACAGTCTCTTCACTTACTCTTGGTCGTCCCGCGCTCTTCCATTTACAAAGGCAGCCGGTATCTTCAAACTGATGATATCATCTACGAATGTTATTATCACTAGCAGGATCACAACCGAACTTAAGGCGGAACGCACGTTGTACAGTAGCTACAGATTCGGTCTTTGCAAACTGCATAACACAAAACACTTTCTGTTTACTAGTCGCCATCTTTGGTACTAGCGCTTTCTAGCGGATTGCCGTAGAAACATTGCACGTACGTTCACACTGGTGCCAAGAAACAAAATTGTTTAAGGGTATGTATCACTGAAATTTCATGAAAATCGTGAAAATAACGACTTTTTTTATTCTAATTCTATAAAATAAATTAGACATTCCCGAATGTGAAAAATGCATAATTTGCCTCCGGACGCCATTTTTAAATGCTTATTTAAATGTCGGTGGCATTTAAACTCTGTCAGAGTCACGCCCTCTTTTGCATACATCCACATTCTTTGTCTGTTTTCCGTTCTTAAATGTTCAGTTCAAGAAAAGAAAAATAAGGCTTTCAGACAAAATACTTCCTAAAATGTTGCCAATATATCAGAGACTGGCTTCTACAACATTACTAGAGAGGTGCAAAACAGGAAAAACACAGAATGCCAATGAATCTTTGCATCATGGCATATGGAATAAGTGCCCAAAGGAAGTTTTCATATCAAAACAAAAATTGGATTTTGCTGTTATTAAAAGCATCAGTGAGTTTAACATGGGTAGTCTTAAGTCATTGGAGCTGCAGCGAAATATCAGAGGTGAAAGTGCATTAGACTCAGCAAGGAAAACTTCAGTGCAGCGAGATCAGACTCGTATCCTGCAAAGCAAGAAGTGAAGTTGTGCAGAAGAAAAGCAACATCTAAAGAAGAAAAAGGTGGAAAAAGCAGCAACAGAAGAGAGTAAAAAGAAATCTGAGGGTCCAACCTATCAGCCTGGTGGAATTTAATGTGAGTTATGCAATCAAATCTTTAATCGCTGTTTTCTCAATGTTCATATTTTCAGCATTTTTCTTCCTGTAAAATGCTCCTTGCGATGCAGTTTTTGTACTACATTCATGAAATTTCCTACACAGGTTCAGAATATCATGAGGAATGGAAATTGCCCTAGGTTTTGTTGTGAAATGTATATAAGCATATATTTTTAATTTTCAAACACAAAACTTACAGCTTTTAGACAAAAAAAGAATATTTGTAAATTAAAAAATTTTTGTGACCTAAACTAAAGGAGACACAGAAAAACCCAGAGCAATTTCAAAAAGTATGTGTATTATGAACATAGGGTTAAAATATTAGACCAAAATTCAAACTATTTTGTCGCAAGGGACTTTTTTAGTGACGTAACAAAAAACATACAAAATTTATCATAATTTCTAAACTGCTGGAGAAAAATGGTTTAAATTTAGGTTGTAACATGCTTACAATATACTACACCTATGGTGTAAATTTGAAAAAGCTAGCATTATTAGTTCAGAATTTGAAAATTTCAGTCATACATACCCTTAAGTTGCTTTTTCATTTGACATATTTATAACTGTAAGTTTAACATAATAAGTACTATAAATAGTTCAAACCCCGATATTCATTTATATACACTCTGTATTATTAAAGCCAGATATGTTTTTGTCCCTCCTCACAGCTTATCATCAGTATCATCATTGTTTCTCAATTTGCACCTAGGCTGTGTTAGGATGATAACAAATGCTATTGGGGCTGACAGACATTGGAGATTAGCATATGCCTGTTGCGTAGTTAAATTTCCATTCGGACACCTGTAAATGGACCAAATTGTGCCCATTGATGAGGATGATGGAGCAGATGGTGGAATGATCCGCAATACCCGGAGGAAACGTACTCAGATCTCGCTTTGTGAACCACAAGTTCCACGTCCGGTGCTATAATCGGGTCACCTGCATGGAACGCTGTCTGCTGGTCTGAACACACGCGTATGGACTGAATTGGCTAAACTTTTGTAAGTGATATTAATGGCATAGTCGTAAATATGTGGCATGCCGAAGATGGAATTAGTAAATTGAGACAGGTAATACCGATAACATGTTAAAATAGCCTCGATATCTCTTAGAAAATCTAAAAATGGTTAAATTTGTTGGCAAAATATGAGGAAAAATTGTGCACTCTCTCTAAATACACTTCAAAAAATATTTTTAAAATTCTTATGCCTCTGTACACTTTTATATTGATCCAGATGAACGTTTCTAATGTCTTACTATGTAAGCATTTCCTAATTGGATAAGAACATACCAGAGTCGGCTGCTAAGATAATATTCTTAAAAAAATATTTATTTCTTAACATAATCTCCAGAAAATCTTGGAGCGGTTCCCCTCCTTGTGGGTTGGATTTATATCACACGATGAGGTGACATATCTGAAGTTGTATTCGCCCCGTCGTGAGTTCTACGCCCCACACGCGCAAAATTTTCGCGCTCCCTCGGTGTGGCGACGCGTGTAGAAGCCAAACCTTACCTTGATGTAGAAGCTATGAACCTTTCCTCTAAAAGCCGTGAAGATGATGACCATGACCATGAGGTGCTGGCTGGCTGTATATAGCCAGAAGGTTTTGGCTGCGTGCCCGCCCGTTAAGGGTTTTACCGCAGGTAAGGTATTTGAACGGGATTTTGTAGGATGGATATGGTGTAGGTTTAGAGATTTGAAGAATTTTGTGAGGTTACAATTTGTACCTTCGGGATGAAAGGACAGGATGCAATTCCCTGCACCCTGGTGTTTTTAATTTAGTTTTGGGTTGGGGTGAATTTTGTTGCCAAACAACTTAGAAGATTATGTGGAGCTCAGCTTTAGCTGCTGTTAGGATTAGCTCCTGGGTTATCTTGGGTGCCCGCATGCCATGCGGGGTACCCGATGTAGTCTAGAACGGCGTCTAGTGGGGTCATAATCTTCCAGTGATCTAACAAGGGCGCTTCTAGGAGTTGGTAAAGTAGCGTAGAATTTTGATGCTCGGCGCCTAACTTCGTCCTCCACATATGGAAGCCCCGAGGCTTCGTGAAGCAACCTGGTAGGAAAATAGCGACCCACAGATTAGATAGACCGTAGCCCTCTATTCTGTGCACGTTGAAGCCATTCCAATCAGCTATCTGCGGCCATGCCCCAGATCTCGCAGGCATATAGCATCACGGGGATTACCAGCGCTTGGAAAAGGTATAACCTCAGGCCAAGCGGCATAGAGCTCGACCCCAGCATAGGATACAAGGAAGCGATAGCTCCCTGTACCCTTGCCGCTATGGTTTTCGAAGATTTCTATAAATCCTCTCTCCGGCAGCTGCGGCGAGCGATGAGATGTGAAACTTCTCAGGCGTGGTATCGATACAAAAGGGATTTCACTTTTGGGCAACTATGGAATAAAATAATTAATACCGTTTCAATTTACTTGGAATTATATTTCTCGACATCGTTTTCTTCTTTACATGCGACTTTTTCCACTGATGTATATAGTCCTTTACTATATTTTAATTTTCTCCTTTTATTGATAAATGATGCAACGGTTTTTTTACTTAAATTATTTATCGTAGCGTCGCGTATTCGAAGTATATCTTAAACGTTTACTAAACGTTCATAAATGATGAACTCCAATAACTTCTCGTAGTTACAAGAAGTCTTTTACCGAAACGCGCCTACCCTCTTCGAGAGTTAAGGCCAGAAGAAAAATTTAAGAATAAAATGATTGGTTCTTTTTTATGTTTTGGTTGCTAAGTTACCGTAATACTTAATTCTTTTGGTCCTACGTCACAATTTGAAATTTCAATAAACCTAAGCATTTGTTGCATCATCTATATGGCCTGCTTGGTTATTAACTTAAGTTGAATTACAGATGGCCATGTTTACTTAATATGTCCATGCTTCAACCTAATGCATTTGTCACATCGGTGTTTTAATTTAATTAAATCATCTCTGTAGTGCGATGTTTCGTGGTCTTCAAAATACATGTTTAAAGCACCAATGACCTCCTCTTTGCTGTAAGCTCTACTCCTCCAAGGAATTTTTTGAGGTTCGGGAATAGCTGGTAGTCACTGAGTGCTAGATCTGGCCAATAAGGCCGATCTGCAGGCAATTCGAACCTTTATTCGGACATTTTGCCCATTGCGATACCTGAACGAAGGGCTGGAGCATTGTCGTGATGAAACAAGATTATCTTCTTTGCCAAATGAGGTCCTTTTCTTGTAACCTTGTTACTCAAACGTTGCAGTATTTGTATTTGTATTTATTTCTCATCTTTCTTCTACATACAATTTCATTGATACATTGACCTTTGTAACATTTCTTTCACACAATAACAAAATTACTTATTCACATTTAATATACCCTTTCTACCAGCTTGCCCCAAGTCTTGGTATCAGTACACATAACCCCTGGTTTTCCGTGTATTGATGACCCTCCTTTCCCTTGTATCCCTCGTTCTAGTTTTCTAACCCTTAATTGTTAGTTATTCTTCATTTCTCTCTAACTATCCCCGGATATTCACCTATATTTCTTACATTCTTTTCTCCTTTTACCAATAACATTTTATTTATTATTAATACCTCCCCCCATCCCTAAAACTGTCCCGCTTTTGCTGACAAATTTTTTCTCTCCATATCTTTGTTTGCAGTAACGTATACTATGCCAATTTGTATCCTCTTCTCCACACATTGGACATTTTCCTGTATCCTTTTCATATCTAATACTTTTCAAATTCCTAACTCGTGTCCTTGCCCAGACCAATCCTCCACGCTCTAACTTATTACACACATCTATGTACTTCTCCCTCCCCCATACTGTCTTTATTTCCCTACATACGTTGCAGTAAGCTTGCATAGTAGCCAGCTGTGATACTTAATAAATAATTCCCTTTGGATTCCAGAAAACACTCGCCATTACCTTCTTAAGTGACAAAATTGGCTTTGCCTTTTTTTGGAGTTGTTTCACCTGGCACAATCCACTGTCTTGACTGTGATTTACTTCCTGGAATGTAGCGATAAGCCATCTCAAAATTTCACTGGAATTTCTACGATAGAGCTCCAAATTCTTAACAGAAACAGTTTTTTTTGCAACTTTTAATCAGGTATCAATAAACGCGGCACCAACTTACACAGATCTTGTGAAAGCCCAAAACATTATTTAAAATATTACCCGCACGTTCTTTTGATATGTTTACAGTCTCTGCTATCTCAAACAAATTCAATCTGCGGTCTCCCAGTACTAAACGATGAATTTTTTCAATGATCTCTGGAGTTGTAACTTCCACAGGACGTCCACAGCGAGGCTCATCACTAGTGCCGTACGTCCCATTTTAAACTCTACAACTCACCTTTTAATCATTGTATGTGAAGGGACAGAGCGAGGCTCATCACTAGTGCTCGTACGTCCCATTTTAAACTCTACAACTCACCTTTTAATCATTGTATATGAAGGGACAGAACTAGGCTTATCACTAGTGCTCGTACGTCCCATTTTAAACTCTACAACCCACCTTTTAATTATTGTATATGAAGGGACAGAGCGAGGCTCATCACTAGAGCTCGTACGTCCCATTTTAAACTCTACAACCCACCTTTTAATTATTGTATATGAAGGGACAGAGGGAGGCTCATCACTAGTGCTCGTACGTCCCATTTTAAACCCTACAACTCACCTTTTAATCATTGTATATGAAGGGACAGAGCTAGGCTTATCACTAGTGCTCGTACGTCCCATTTAAAACTCTGCAACCCAACTTTTAATCATTGTATATGAAGGGACAGAGCGAGGCTCATCACTAGTGCCCGTACGTACCATTTTAAACTCTTCAACCCACCTTTTAATCATTGTATATGAAGGTACAAAGCGAGGCTCATCACTAGTGCTCGTACGTCCCATTTTAAACTCTACAACTCACCTTTTAATTATTGTGTATGAAGGGACAGAGCGAGGCTCATCACTAGTGCTCGTACGTCACATTTTAAACTCTACAACCCACATTTTAATCATTGTATATGAAGGGACAGAGCGAGGTTCATCACTAGTGCCCGTACGTCCCATTTAAAACTCTGCAACCCACATTTTAATCATTGTATATGGAGGGACAGAGTGAGGCTCATCACTAGTGCTCGTACGTACCATTTTAAACTCTTCGACCCACCTTTTAATCATTGTATATGAAGGGACAGAGCGAGGCTCATCACTAGTGCCCGTACGTACCATTTTAAACTGTTCAACCCACCTTTTAACCATTGTATATGAAGGTACAGAGCGAGGCCCATCACTAGTGCTCGTACGTCCCATATTAAACTCTACAACCCACCTTTTAATCATTGTATATGAAGGGACAGAGCGAGGCTCATCACTAGTGCTCGTACGTCCAATTTTAAACCCTACAACCCACCTTTTAATCATTGTATATGAAGGGACAGAGCGAGGCTCATCACTAGTGCTCGTACGTCCAATTTTAAGCTCTACAACCCACCTTTTAATCATTGTATATGAAGGGACAGAGCGAGGCTCATCACTAGTGCTCGTATGTCCCATTTAAAACCCTGCAACCCACATTTTAATCATTGTATATGGAGGGACAGAGTGAGGCTCATTACTAGTGCTCGTACGTACCATTTTAAGCTCTTCGACCCACCTTTTAATCATTGTATATGAAGGGACAGAGCGAGGCTCATCACTAGTGCTCGTACGTACCATTTTAAACTCTTCAACCCACCTTTTAATCATTGTATATGAAGGTACAGAGCGAGGCTCATCACTAGTGCTCGTACGTCTCATTTTAAACTCTACAACCCACCTTTTAATCATTGTATATGAAGGGATAGAGCGAGGCTCATCACTAGTACTCGTACGTCCAATTTTAAACTCTACAACCCAACTTTTAATCATTGTACATGAAGGGACAGAGCGAGGCTCATCACTAGTGCTCGTACGTCCAATTTTAAACTCTACAACCCACCTTTTAATCATTGTATATGAAGGGACAGAGCGAGGCTCATCACTAGTACTCGTACGTCCAATTTTAAACTCTACAACCCACCTTTTAATCATTGTATATGAAGGGACAGAGCGAGGCTCATCACTAGTGCTCGTACGTCCAATTTTAAACTCTACAACCCACCTTTTTATCATTGTATATGAAGGGACAGAGCGAGGGTCATCACTAGTACTCGTACGTCCAATTTTATACTCTACAACCCACCTTTTAATCATTGTATATGAAGGGACAGAGCGAGGCTCATCACTAGTACTCGTACGTCCAATTTTATACTCTACAACCCACCTTTTAATCATTGTATATGAAGGGACAGAGCGAGGCTCATCACTAGTGCTCGTACGTCCAATTTTAAACTCTACAACCCAACTTTTAATCATTTTATATGAAAGGACAGACCGAGGTTCATCACTAGTGCTCGTACGTACCATTTTAAACTCTTCAACCCACCTTTTAATCATTGTATATGAAGGTACAGAGCGAGGCTCATCACTAGTGCTCATACGTCCCATTTTAAACTATACAACCCACCTTTTAATTGTTGTATATGAAGGGACAGAGCGAGGCTCATCACTAGTGCTCATACGTCCCATTTTAAACTCTACAACCCACCTTTTAATCATTGTATATGAAGGGACAGAGCGAGGCTCATCACTAGTGCTTGTACGTCCAATTTTAAACTCTACAACCCACCTTTTAATCATTGTATATGAAGGGACAGAGCGAGGCTCATCACTAGTACTCATACGTCCCATTTTAAACTCTACAACCCACCTTTTAATCATTGTATATGAAGGGACAGAGCGAGGCTCATCACTAGTACTCATACGTCCAATTTTAAACTCTACAACCCACCTTTTAATCATTGTATATGAAAGGACAGAGCGAGGCTCATCACTAGTGCTCATACGTCCCATTTTAAACTCTACAACCCACCTTTTAATCATTGTATATGAAGGGACAGAGCGAGGCTCATCACTAGTGCTTGTATGTCCAATTTTAAACTCTACAACCCACCTTTTAATCATTGTATATGAAGGGACAGAGCGAGGCTCATCACTAGTACTCATACGTCCCATTTTAAACTCTACAACCCACCTTTTAATTATTGTATATGAAGGGACAGACCGAGGCTCATCACTAGTGCTCGTACGTCCAATTTTAAACTCTACAACCAACCTTTTAATCATTGTATATGAAGGGACAGAGCGAGGCTCAACACTAGTGCTTGTACGTCCCATTTTAAACTCTACAACCCACCTTTTAATCATTGTATATGAAGGGACAGAGCGAGGCTCATCACTAGTGCTTGTACGTCCAATTTTAAACTCTACAGCCCACCTTTTAATTATTGTATATGAAGGGACAGACCGAGGCTCATCACTAGTGCTCGTACGTCCAATTTTAAACTCTACAGCCCACCTTTTAATCATTGTATATGAAGGGACAGAGGGAGGCTCATCACTAGTACTCATACGTCCCATTTTAAACTCTACAACCAACCTTTTAATCATTGTATATGAAGGGACAGAGCGAGGCTCATCACTAGTGCCCATACGTCCCATTTTAAACTCTACAACCCACCTTTTAATCATTGTATATGAAGGGACAGAGTCTTTCAATGTACTGTCCATTTCCTCCTTGATTTGTTTAGGCATTAAGCCTTTCAAATGGAAGTATTTAATCACTACTCGTTTTTCCAAATCCTCCATTGTCGTGAAGCCTCTGCACTTGTCTTGTTTAAAATGCTGTCATTCAAAAACTAAACAAGCTATAGACCTGTAACTATGGGTACAAGCTAATCTAGAGTTAAACTATATGATGATATCCCTCAAACTGGCTCAGTGGTGCCATCTCTATGTGATTCCCGGATTTTATCAGCCAACCCTCGTACAGTAGACGTCATAGATATTCAAATATTTAAAGAGGTGTTCGCTATGAGATGGCTTTGAAATTTCATTTCAATTGCACGACCAGAAGATAGAACGGTGACTGCTTCCCATTTTAGAAAAGTGTAAACACTGTAAAATTGAAAAAAATAACAAGGAATATATCAGAAATGTTTCAGTCCATTAAAAAATTTGTTACACACGTAAAAAAATTCTATTTCAACAATGTTTCATTCATTAGACTTGAGAAATTTCGGTTTCTGGATACATCTCTTCCACGACCAGCAAAGAAGGTAAAAGGAGGTGCAAAAAGCTTTCAGTCGTAAGAACAGATTAATCATGAGTTGGTCTGCAAAGAGTGCAGTACAGATCAGTTCAAGTGCTTGTTGTGAGTGGACAAGTGGATATTGGAGTTGTGTTAGAGTAGGCAAGCATAGCAGTGTAAAAGGGACGTTCTGTGTGTTTCGAGAAACTACAGGTAGTGCAAGTTGGTGTGTGCAACAGAGACATAAAGAAACATTAGACAGACGTGTTTTCTCTATGCATTTGTTTAAAAAAAAGGGAACGTGATGTAAGTTAGCATTTGACTAGCAATTCCAGAAATTAATAAATCGAATTGGGTGCAAATTTGTAATTTTTGTCACAGTGTCTACTAGCCAGTGTAATGAAATGAAAATCCTTGTGGAAAAAAGGACGATATTCATTTTTGAGTGTTCTACGGTTTCTCCATTTTTGCACCGATTTTTCTTATTTTTTCATGTGTAGGTATGTCTACAAATTCTTTTATGTTGATTTAGTAAAGATAATTTTGCCTTCTCTGCTACTTACCTATTTAAATATTTCATTCTATCCAGGATTCTTTTCATAAATTTCACCTGAAATACAAGTTTTGCGTCTCCATGAATCAAATAAAAGAACATTATTTCGGTAAGGACTGTATTTAGCATTCGGAAACGCCCTGACCAATAACTCTGCAACTCTTTTGTACGCTGCGCTTGGGAAAATAAAAACATGTCATACAAGTTAATTTGGGTGTTTAAGATATGGGTCAACTTGCAATCTGGCTCCGCTTTCTCTCGACATTCAACTGTTCTGTAAGTTTCCATATGCTCTCAAATCGCCTACAAACAGTCGAACTCACGTCTATGTACGAGAAACCCAGTAGTTGCTTCAATCCCCTTACAGACACCCACACAAAGTTTGTGCTCTTATATCTCATTGTTTTTATCGGCTCGTACTGTTTTATTTGATTGCTTCAATTTCTTTAAAAGGTCTGAGTTGATTTCTACATTGTGCACAACATTTAACTTAAGTTTGTTCTCTCGTACTGCCACTGTGTCTTCCTTCTTTAAGCTCTGGTATATTGTTGCATTTCAGTTTGGTTGATAGTATTAAAATAATTTTGTATGTTACATTTTCATACATTCTCGTACAACTTTCCTTTATTTTCCATATATATTACACAAACTATTTTTCCAACGGTTATTAGCTCCACTATTACTTATTTCCGAAACGGGGACTAATGCACTCCGCTCTAAACTTTTCTGTTTCACAAGAAACACACGTTGAATTACCCAGAGAAAATATATTTAGAAAAAAGTTCTGTGTGTTTGGGTCGGAATAACATAACCCGAAAAAGAAAAGTCCATTAAATCAAAAATTTTATCGTATCTTCCAAAGATATGACACAGATCTTTCTAAGAAACTTTTCCCAACCAAACTACCCCTTAGGAATATTTTTCCAAAATGTTTATTTTCTCACACCGGTTTGGATGAAAATACCATACACTTAAAATATTTTTACTATAAATAAAACGTAGACATATTAATTTTGTGGAAACTTCTGAAAAATAATGTTATTACATAAGTGACTACGTGGGTTACGTAGATTAGGGAATCCGGTTTGCATAAATTTAAAACAACTTTTAATGCGGTAAAAAGATGTGAAATTTAAATTGAGCTGTCTTCAAGGTGGACTCGGCGCTCCGTGGCACGAAAACAAATTAAAGAAATCACTGCGGTACACTTCAAAAATCGATTGTCGCAGAAACCATCACACAACTGCCGCTTCTAACACCTCTCGGGGGATATTTAACCCCCCAGCCATTGTTTTTAGAATGCCGCAGACCTTCCGAGAAATTTCTCGGCAACAACAATGGACCGAACGCTCTGGAGCCTCTCACTGCCGACGCCCCCCCCCCCCCCCCGACTCCGGCTTGTCGCAGCAGCAGCATAACAATGTCATACGGTGCCATTATGTTATCAGCAATTTGTAATTTTGAAACTTGGATTGTGGTGTCAGTTTGTAAAATTGTTATAACTTCTATTATTTCTTGTGGAGGAGTCAATTTACCAAAAATGATGCCGGCAAGCATGAATACTTAAATCTCCGGGCGTCATCTCGGATAGATTTGATTTATTATAGATTTTGGCTATTTCAAAATTAGTTATTTATTTTGAAAAAGTAAACTAACAGAATAGACTATAATGTGCTTCATTCCTAACGAAACTTCTTTACGGCTACACAAAATCTTCTTAGCGTCTCTTCAGTTTTCTTTCTTTTTTCCGTAACCCTTGGTTACCACTAAACAATTATATATCCCAACGATCTCTCGTCGATTTCTCTGATTCTCTTTTGTTTTTGTTCTAATAACCATATTTACAATCTATCCATAACTGTATAGTCGAGCTGTTCGAACTGTTACCATGGATTTATCTTAGGTAATAGATACCTCTCAGATAACGCACTCATTATTCCACGTGGATTAAACATCTGTCATTTGTGATTCCTGCGAATTCCATTGGTGGAAGTGATGCGTTCATTGGTGCTTAGCACACGAACGGGAGGCCCGTCAGTACCCTCTCACTCTTACAAGAATAATCAGTACGTTATCTTAGAGGTTTCTGTTAACAAAAATACATCCATGGTAACCTTTCGAGCAGCATGACTATAACATTTTAACTCTTTTTTGAATTGTGATTAATATTTCTGAAACTCGGCAAATACCTTCGGGCCGATACCATCCATAAATAACAGTTTCACTCCTCAAGATCTGTTCATTCTGTATGAAATTTGACTTAAGCCGTAAGAGATAGAGAAACTTTACTTCACAAAAGATCGTTAAAATACGCAAATTCAAATACATTTTATAGTTCACTATTTTTGAGTATTCATTTAATTGTCTAATTCTTATATTTTTAAACGGGAAATCTTTAGTTATTTGTATTCATTGATTCCTTCTCATGGACATGCAAAGAGAACGGAGTTTTAAATCCATCCCATAGCGGTTTTTAAGAACATTCCTCAAACCTTACGTTTAAAAATGGCATTATGTAACACAGTTTATAAATGTTCTATTATCTATTTCTGAACTGTTACATATAAATTGTAAATAATATGAAGCTAACCCCAAGAGTGGACAATCGATTACAGTTTCACTAAACGAAGTTAAATTGGCGACCTTATTACAGGGACCAATATTCAACAAGTATTGGTAATTACTTTTATTTTTGCTTAATAGCAACTCTTGTTAAACATATACTTGCTTTAAATGCATTGATAATTAGTTAATTTATACACGCTCGAACTGCAAGGCACCTCTCAGCCCTATATTGCGTAAGTTATTATTTTGTAGGTACACTGTGCAGCTCATGAACCGGTTTAGGCACTTCAAATATATAAACCTGTCCTTTTTATGTGGAATAATAACTTGTGTTTAATATTTCGGAAAGGGTATGACTATGAAAGATAAGAAACGATCTAATCAGACAGAAGTTTCCATCACGTGAACAGAATTTACGTCACCACGTGTTTGTTCGTTGACTTTCTGTGTAATATCAGGTGCTAGGAACCACTAAAGTATCCATAAAAACCTGATAAAATCAATTTGTGGTGCTAGATGCTGCTTTTTCGTGAAGTTAACCACCCTCAAGTGGTTAGCTGGCTCTTGTTTATTTTAATACTTTTGCATAATGTCTTTTGTGGTGGGTGCTGTCAGTGGTTGCTTCACAGACAGCTCACCTTCCCAACTTTCTGGCGATTGGCTGCAGTTTGTTTCCGTTGTGTTCTTTACGCTTCATTTTCATATTGTGACTGCATCGTTTACGTAGATTCGGAAATCTGGTTTGCAGAAATTTAATATCACCTTTGCGGCAGTAAGCAGACCTGAAATTTAAAATCAGCTGTCTTTAAGGCTGACTAGGTGCTCCGCCGCACGATAACAAATGAAAGAAATCACTGTGGTACACTTCAATCGTCGACTGTCGCAATAATCATCATAGAACTGCCACTTCTAACACTTTGCGGAGTATTTATACCCTCCAGCCATTGTTTCTAGAATCTGCAGAACTTCCCAGAAATTTCTTGTCAACAACAATGGACCGAACGGTTTGGAGCCTCTCTCTGTGTCTCTTTCACTCCTGCCACGTGCCCAGCTCAGGCTTGCAGCAACAGCACAATAATGTCAAACGGTGACAATATTCTTACGTGGCGTCTCCGTAAAATAAGGTCTCCATTTTTATTTTATATAGAAAACATGTTTATTGTGAATGAATCTTACATTGATGGAAAGGCGGAACTTACAGCTATTTTACAACGTAATCACTATTGTGATCGATACACTTTTGCATGTGCTGTAGCAGTTTTTGTGTACCCTTGTCACATTGCACTCTCCCGCCAAGTGGCGCAGGTAGCGCTCAACCTCGTTTTTCAAATCATCGTCGGTCTGGAAACGTGTTCCACCCAGGTGTGACTTCAACTCAGAAAACAGATGGTGCTAAGTCTGGACTGTACGGGGGAGGGGGGGTAGGTGAGGATGTCTCATCCGAACTGGGCTAGGAGACCCACCTCGCACACACCTTGCGATAATGCAAATGTTCGGTCAAAATCCTGTCAATCATAGTCTTACTGACTTATTTATTTATCCAGATTTATTGAACCCTATTTTACACAGTGGTATATTAGGGTTAGAGTTGATACATAAAAATACACAATTTTAACAAAAATACGAGGGCTATCCAGAAAGTAGATTACGTTTTGGAATAAAAAGTAAAAAAGGTATAGGAAACAAATTTTATTATATACAGATGAAAGCCACACTCAAATACTACTTTTCGACATAGTCACAATTCAAATTAAGGCATTTATCGTAGCGATGTACGAGCTTGGAAATTCCTTCGTCGAAAAATTCGGCCGCCTGCGCCTTCAACCACTTCGTTACCTCTTCTTGCAGCTGTGCGTCGTCATCAAAACGCTGCATAGCCAGCCACTTCTTCATTGCTGGGAATAGGTGGAAGTCGCTCGGTGCCAGGTCGGGACTGTACGGCGGATGAGGAAACAACTCCCACTTAAAAGATTCAAGAACTTCACGAGTGGCATTTGCCGTGTGGGGCCGGGCGTTGTCGTGAATCAACAAGATCTTAGAGCTCAACATTCCTCTGCGCTTGTTTTGAATGGCTCTTCTGAGTTTTTGGAGAGTTTGGCAATACCTTTGAGAGTTTATTGTAGTGCCTCTTTCCAGGAAGTCCACCAAAATCACACCTTTTCTGTCCCAAAAAACAGTCGCCATCATCTTCCTTGCCGCCATTGTTTGCATGCATTTCTTGGGTTTTTGGGGAGAACTTGTGTGCCCCCACTGCATTGATTGCAATTTCGTTTCACAGTTCACGTGTTTCACCCATGTTTCGTCACCAGTAACGATGCGATCGAGTAAAGAGTCACCATCCTTATGGTAAACGTCCAAAAAGTTCAACGCTGCAGCCATTCGCTGATTTTTGTGGTCCTCTGTCAAGATTTTTGGAATCCATCTTGCACAAAACTTGTGGTAACCAAGCTTTTCGCTGATGATTTCGTGCAACAAACTTCGCGAAATTTGTGGAAAACTCAAAGAAAGTTCCGTTATTGTGAACCTTCGATTTTCACGGACGTTAGCATCGACTTTTTCGACAAGTTCGGCAGTCACTATGCTGGGGCTCCCACTTCGATCTTCGTCGTGAACATTGGTTCGGCCATTTTTAAATCTGATGACCCACTGACGCACTCCACCTTCAGTGATAATGTTGTCCCCATACACTTCACAAAGCTGCCGATAGATTTCTATCGGTTTACAGTTTTTTGCAGTCAGAAACCTTATTACTGCACGCACCTCGCAGCTCGCGGGATTTTCAATTAACGCAGACATTTTAAACCGTCACAGTATCTGAACGGAGCACAGCACGAACCTCTTACTAGCACGGCTAGATGCCGACTGAGCTGCGCAACGCTCTGACCCCAAGATGGCCGCGCTAGCCCCGCCCCTAGCGGAAACAGACGAAAACGTAATCTACTTTCTGGATAGCCTTCGTATTTTAAATATTAGAAGGAAGAAAATATGTTATAATCTGATGCATATTAATTTAAACTATTTCAGACGTTTAAACACTGAGTTTATAAACATCATGAAGTACTTATACTGTTGTGGCTTCATTAGCAAAGATGTGAGCGGAGCAGAAAATTCAGTTCCTAGAGAGTCTAGCTTGATAATTAATTCTTGTCTTTCTCTCCAGAAAATGGGACAACAGAAAAGGAGATGGACCACAGTTTGAAATTCTTCACCACACATGCACTTGGGGTTGGATGTTAAGTGAAAGCGTGATAAGTATTCACCAAATTTACCATGTCCACTTAAAAATTGTGTCAAAACAAAATTTGGTACAAGAGTTTCACATTTTCCTCTGTCATATACACTAGGGAAAAATAATGGTTTTGTTAAACTTCCATTTGGAGTTGTTAGCCATTGTTAGTTCCATTCTCCAAGAATATGTTGATGTATTATTCTCCTTACAGTAGAAATAGGACATAAAGAGTATGTCACAGGAAGGTTGGATTCCGCAGCCTTCTTAGCCAAGCAATCGGCTCTCTCGTTGCCTAAAATTCCACTGTGTCCCTTAACCCATCCCATAGTCTTACTGACTTCAGGTATAAGTTCGCACAGCTCGTCAACTGTCACACGTCGATCTTTAAGCATTTCTTGCTCCACTTTTGCAATTGTTTCGGCCGAAACCGAAGGCCGACCAGAACGCTGTTCGTCATGGACGTCTGTACGTTCGTCTTTGAACTCTCTGACCCACTTTCGCACGTTTCTCACGTCTATACACTGTGACACATAGACTTCGCATAACTGACGATGAATTTCAGTGGGGGTAGTGACCTCGGCACTCAAAAAATGGATTAGTGCACGCAACTCGCATTTGGCGGCGGTAGTGATAGGAAGCTCCATCGCAAACGGCTGCCCAGCCAAGACTAATGGTTGCAACGGGTTTGTTGTAAGGGGGATTTGAAGGGGTGAAACCTAGCTACACGCCAGTGTTGCCGGTTGTCGCGTAATATCGTTCCTCACGACTCCAGCGCCTTGAAAACCTTATTTTACGGACAGGTCTCGTAATATAATAATAATCTCTGATCGTAGAACAATAGCCGAACAATTATTTCTGTACAAACTCATAAACGACTTGGTATCCACTGAAGAACTGCTTGACAGAATATGTTTTAATGTCAGTTCTGCTAATTTTAGAAATCGTCAGCTCTTTCAATTTAAGACTCCCAAAACAGTATCCCATAAAAATTATCCCGTTGTTAGGTTGTGTGCGAAATACAATAAACTCTCTACTAAAATAGAGCTGGATTTTAGTTTAACTTACGAGCAGTTTAAAAAACAATTAAATATGAGAATTATTTGCATGTGATTTTCAGTTGTATTGCATAATGAGTTTAACATTTGCAATTCTAGTCTTATATAGTAGTTTAATATGTTTCATTTTTAGTCTTAGTTTTTTAATATTTTATTCCATTAATTGCATTCTCTTTCTTTTATATTCAACTTTGATCAATTATTGTTTACTCTGTTGTATCACTTATTTGCTTGATTAGTATACAATTTTCAATGTCTTGTCTTCAATAACAGCTTAATATATAGTGTATTTTTAGTTTGTCTGTATTCCTTTTTGTATTTCTGTTTTGCATTTAGTCAAACTTGTGTAATTAAATTGCATGTAGCTACTGTAATTGGAGCTTTGCTCTGTTGTAGCACAAATGAAGAAAATAAATAAATAAATATAAATATTTCCATTTTTAATCCTTTATACATGTTCATGATTATGAATAACATAGTTATATAAATTTTTTTTCTTTAAACTTACTCAAAATTAATGGTTTTTATTGTAGAACAACTTCACTTGTATCATTCTTTGCGTAGTTTTTATGCTTTGAACTGGAAAGACAGCACTAACTCTTCCTTCATACCAACAGGTTTATGTATGCAGTGCAAGTGACTGTTACGCAGTATGACACACAAAGAACAACATTATCTTACAAGTATTATTCTGAGAGTTCTGATATGATTGAACTGTTAGAGCGCAAACAGCTTGGACCAGTGAGATAGCGTTCTGTAATACAGAAATATGATCCTGTTCTGGGGTCATGTGTCTGCTTCCTTTAGTTGTACGATATCTCCAGCAGCCCTAATCTAAGTTTACCTCCCTTGATCAAATGCAATGGCTGGTTATTAAAATCTCTAATCAAAGACAACACCAGGCTTGCGATTTGAATTTCATGAATTTCCTTTTCCGCAAGGCCGGTACGTGTGGGACACACCGCAGCCGTCTCCCTTCCGGCCTGTGGAATGCAAATTAGAAGGGCTCGGGGGACAGTTAGCTAGCGATCTGGAAGGGAGTGAAAATCTCTCGGCAACAGGTGAATTCAGTAAGCCTGATTCCTAGTCAAAATTTATCTTGCGGCTACTCCTGTGTCATTTTACTTCAGTCGAGAACAAACTTTTGTAGTCAATACAATAACATCACTATTAAATTATTCAATAAAGTTTGTATGTGGCTCGGTCTACAACTTTTCTACGTGACTATTTTTAAGTATGTATTGTATAGAGCAACTCTATGTTCAGGTCGGAATTTTACGGCAAAGCATACCATTTATTTCAACGGTTCGATGTCAACATCTTTTAGAAACTTCTGAGGGTGGGTCAACAAGTAATGACTCCTATTTCTGTTTCCTTAAATAAGTAAGTTATGTAAAAACTTTGAATTTGGCGCAATTCCTCAAATCTTCTTCTACAATCCCCTGCAGTAGTAACTTCCTAAGTCAACAGGTGGCAGCACTGAATCCTGTTACAAAATGGCTGACATCGACATTCGTATTAGACAGCGTTCTGTGGTTGAATTTTTGGCTGCGTAAGGTGAAACGTCAATTCATATCCACGAAAGGCTAACAAGTGTGTATGGTGATGCACCGGTGAATGTCAGTACTGTTAGACGATGGGTTCGTCGCTGTAACGAAGTGAATGGCAAACACCATTGGCAGATGAAAAGCGAAGCGGCAGGCCGGTGACTGCAGCGACTCCATGTAACATTCAGCGAGTCGATGACATCATTCGTGGTGATCGCAGGGTAACGACAGGTGAATCGTGTCGCATTACCTCCCTCAGTAAAGTCAGTGCGATGACGATTATTAAACAACTGGGTTACTCAAAAGTATGTTTACGTTGGGTACCTAGAATGTTAACCGCCCAAAACAAAGAAACAACGAAAACAAAAGCCTCCGAACACTTTCAACGCTTCAATTTGTAGGGAGAGGAGTTTCTGGGAAAAAAAATGTTACTGGAGACAAAACGTGCGTTCATTTTTTTGAACCTGAATCAAAGAGGCGGTCAATGGAATGACATCACACAACGTCACCGAAGGAAAAAAAAATTCATAGCTCAGCGGTCGACAGGGAAAGTTATGGCGACAGTGTTTTGGGATGCAGAGGGTGTGCTTATCACTGATTTTTGGAGCGGGAATGCACAATAAATTCTGTCCAATACGTTAGAACTCTAAAAAAGCTGAAAGCACGTCTTCGTCGAGTTCGCCCAACAAAAACTATGGCGGATGTTCTTCTTTTGCATGACAATGCAAGACCACACAGCAGCCGTTACACCACTGCAGAAATTGAGAAATTGGAATGGCAAGTCTTACCTTACAGCCCTGACCTTGGCACCATCAGACTTTAATCTGTTCGGGCCACTAAAGAAATCTCATCGTAGGATTCATTTTGAAGATGAGGAGGCTGTGAAAACGTCCGTGTGTCAATGGCTTAGGAAGCAAGACCGTGTGTTTTACCACACTGGAATACATGCCCTAGTTAAAAGGTGGATCAAAACTGTGGAAAATGACGGAGATTATATTGAATAGTGACAAACTAATCGTAAATATTGTAGTTTTCAAGCTATGTAAATTGGATTCAATTTTCTTGGCAATTAAAAGAGAAAAAAATAGGAGGCATTACTTTTCGACCTACACTCGAACAAGTTCTGAATTCAAAAAAAGCATTATGGAAAAACGTAGTGGACGAAACATCAGAACATCTATGTCCAGCAATCCATAGCATAACAGTTCAGAAACACTCTCCAGTAATTGCATATTTATGTTCAGTATCTTCCAAAGACGTCCTGTTCCATGGCACAATGGACTAAAGCGTTGTGCTTAGATTCCCTGTCACGGAATGCATCCAGGGTCAATCCCATCCGCGATGGGTACGATTTTTAAAGTCTCGGGTATTAGACCGATGCTCACTGACATTAACTGATGCCCTCCTGACATTAAATTCTCCATTTGACTCGTATATTTCCCCAGTAAACGCCTAGGGGCTCTCGCATTCGAGATACACCGTTTGTGTCGACTTGCTATCGTAAGTACTTGAGTCCCAAGCTTCATCATTTAACTCTTATTGTTTTAGTTAAATGATGGAAATTAATCATTTCTTTACACTAGCCGTATATAGGCTAAGGTTTCTGCTAAATAGAGTCAACATGAAAAATTCAATGCCATGGTCAGGATTTTTCGGCACGCTGGCCATGGTAGCTCAATGGGTTAGAGCAACTGGACGGAAACCAGGAAATCCGTGATTCAAATCCCGGCCATGGCACTGAAATTTTCATGTTCACTCCATCTACAGATGTGTTATTTTATCTTGACAGGAATCCTGCGCGGCTTTTGTTGGATCTTAAATAGTACATAAGCATTTGGAACAAAACCCTGTTCTCCTCCAGCAGGCATGATAAACAACTGTCGGCCTTTCAATATCGCTGCAGAGTCCCTGTAACGTATTTCACTCCAGGCATATGGTCCAGTATGTGCTGTATTTATATAAGTTTCATCCATATAAACTATATAAACTTCACTTCGATATCTCCGAATATTTCGTAAATACTTAAGCCTTTTTGCACGTACGGTGCGATGTTCGATTAAAATTTGTCTGTCACGCTTAGTGTTTTTTTTTTTTTCAAATAATTCTAGCTTCAAAAGAACTCTTCTTAATGTTCAGACACCGCCTTGGAAGTCAGTAGAAATTTTAGCTTCATAAGCACTTTCTTCAAAGTTGATCTTTGTTTTTCTGTGCTTTAAAAATTATTCATAGTTCGCCCAACTACTTCTGAATTAAAACATCCAAATTAGATTTTGTGCATGTTCTTAATCTTTGTTTGCTGGGCATAGAGAAGGACGTTGTTGCACAAGCACCAATGGCTTTTCTTTCCTTAATAACTCTCCTAAACTGCTTTCAGACACAACTGTTGCCTCAGATACCCTTCCCCAGATTTTTATAGCTGACCCAGACCATTGTTCCTTTTTTATAAATCTATGGATATTGGTTATTACTTCTCTATTGGTTTTTAAATGTATCACTTTATTTCCTAATGTGCTACTAGGAGGCGCCATTTATAAATGCTCTCTTGGAACCAGGATACAAGCACATTTTGAAACAAGCTTTAGTGTTACCGAGTAGCTCTGCACGTGTTTAGTTGCTCGCAACTGGTACGCAACTGACCTGCCCTCCCCTCCAGTTGCAACCGTTCTGAGGTGGACTCGTCCAGATACCACTGCGCATCGCTCTGCACTTTTCAAGATAAGAAAATACATCTGTAACTGGTTACAAATTCAATGGTGTCATTAGATGTATGGAACATTGCTCCATCTTTCTGGAAATAACCTTTTCTCAATTCGATATCATCTCCGTAAAACTTCAGAGAATATGGTAAGACGAGTGCAAACATGTATAGATGCTGGTGGAGGACACTTCCAACATTTTCTCTGAGATGTAAATAGTGTAATGTAATCTCCCAATTGTGTATTATATTCTCACAAAGTTATACGTGTGTTCTATTACTGGTTCAGAAGTTATGGCCTATTAAAATGGTTCAGGTTTATATGGATCACAGTATACGAAGTCTGATGTGTTTCTATTCTCCAGTATACAGTTTTCTATTTCTTCTTCTTCTTCACTCCATGGTTTGGGCATATCGCCTGTTATGGCTTCATAGATCCTTCCAGCGTTTCTTGGGTCGTCCTCTGTCTCTTCTTCCTTTTGGATGATAGTCAACACTGCATTTGGATATCTTCCATCCTCCATTCTTAATATATGTTCATGCCATTGTTGCCTTCGTTCTGATATTTTGTCATAGATTGGTTCGATTTCTAATTTCTTTCTAATATCCTAATTTCTTATTTTGTCCAATATTGTACAACATTTAATACTTCTTAACTATTTCATTTCTGCAGTCTGTATTTTATTTAAATCCTTTTGTGTTGGCACCCAGGTTCACTTCCATATAGTAAAGTTGGAATAGCCATTGCCTTATACACTTTCATTTTTGTATCCTTTGTCACTCTGTTTTTAAAAGTTCTTTGGATTGTCCCACATATTGCTTGGCATTTGTTTACTTTTTCTTCAATATCAGCATTATTTCTGAATGTGTTTTCTATTTCATGTTATCAAAATTAGTATTTTCAAAACTTGTGGTATAAAAAGACGAAAAGCAACATGCCTTTGAAAATACTAACCTACAACAAATAAATCATCTTCACAAAGAATAAGTCATGTTACATAAATCTGTATGATATCTACATATTTTTGTGTGGTTAAACTTTGTCTATCTCTTGAACCGAGCGGGATAGATAAAATTAATTATATAAAGCACCAGCCCCAAATTTTAGCTACTGTAAGTCTTCCTAGGTGTCAGCTATATCACGATAAGCAGAAATTTACCTCCACGTCTTCCCTAAAACTCGTTAACAGCACCTCTTAAGGGAGTACTTGTGCAGGGAAATATCGCTAAGTACACGGTTTATCGAATATCCTGTCGACCTTTCGCTTCACTTGTTTTTAAATCAGCCGGCAGGTGTGTTTCATATCCCATAAACGTAATTGCATCATTAGCGTAATTGGAGCGTTGTATCAGATACTTGTAAATACGCCAAGTCGTACTGTTTGTCGGCACGTTGGAAATGAAATCACGCTTCACCGGGCACTACTTTTCAGACATTAATTGTAGCTTATGGGGGGTGCACTACAGGATCGTTCCGGCAGCGGAATTTGGAGCACGCGTGGAGCAGTAGGACAATGACCAGCAAAGATCTCCAAGGACCCGTAAAACCAACCTCTCCCCGAGGAAATGGCGTCCCACCCCCTAGGAGAGTAAAACTTGACTCCGCCGACGTGTTTTACAAGACGCCAAAAAACAGAAGGTGTATGTATTGTGAGAAATGGGAAGACCCCTCGTTTGTTACGTCATCTTGATAGGATAACATGGTCTGGAGAAGAAGAAGAAACAAAAGTGGCTTCTCCCTTGACAGAGATTTCATTCCTGGAAATGCGAGAAACGGAAAGATGTCACGACATCACTCTTCGGGATCGAAGGTACAGACGACATCGAAGGAAACAGATATATGTGATTGATACAAGCAAACTGAAAAAATAAACATATAAACATACCCAGTTTATTATATTTCAAAAGACGTTGTTAATCCTGATCATTGGAGAGAAAATTAAATGCGAGGTTTTATAAGAAATACAAATTTTGTGGTCCTTAGAATTAAAAAATGTGCTTTTATAAAATAGTCTTTAATGTGCTTAAGTGTGTGTGTTTTTTTATTTATTTATTCATTTATTATACAACATATTCCATTACATAGTAATAATATATGCTTGGGTGCACAGTTACATTAAATTTTGTTTTCACTATTGTATTACATATTATCACATTTCCTCGAGACTTACAATTCTATAAACTAATATAAGTATTTGCATCCCACTTGACTATTTACAGATTATCGAAGTTGATACTGTTTACAAATATACTGAAACTTTTGGTGTGTTTTTGTATAAGTTCCTTTTTTTCTAGTGTCCAGCGTCCACCAGCCATTGTTATTGCTTTCTTTAGATTTTCCCTTTCCTTGTCTAACAGATTACACTCAAAGATTAAGTGGCCCATAGTTTATTCGTTTTGGTTGCACTTACACATTGGATTGTCACTTATTTTAAATCGGTGGTAGTACACTTTAGTTTTCCCGTGACCTGTTAACAATGACGTTAGATTTGATGTTAGTTTTATTTTAGTTTTCATCCTGTCATTTATGTTGGGAAAATAGGATTTTGTAATTTCACCTTTTGATGTTTGTTGCCATTCTTGTTGCTATTTTTCCATACTTGAGCACTTTAGCCTGCTGATTACTTCACTTTTTGGTATTTTGTTGTAGGTTACTTCTAACACATTATTTTGTGCTGCTTCCTTTGCAAGTTTATCCGCTATTTCATTCCCACGATGTCCTACATGTGCCTTTATCCATCTTAGGTTAATCTTCCAGTTTCTTTCTTGTTGCTTCCAGAGTCGATTCCGAATATTTTGTATTAATGCTTTGTGGATTTTAGGGTTATTGATGGAATCCAATGTTACTTTACTATCAGTATATATTGTTACGGTTCTCTTTTCCTTTTTTATATCTTTTAATTCGTCAATGTTTTCTGGGGTTTTTATGATGGCTTGTTGTTCTGCCTGGTTGTTTGAGCAGTTATTGTCCAGTTTATATTTTCTTTGGTGAGCAAGTCCATTATTGATGAATATTGCAACTCCTGATTCAACACCCATCTCACTCTTGCTGCCATCTGTATATATTTCTAATGTGGATTCTGGTTTTCCTTCTCTGTCTTTGCTGAGTCTAATTGTTTTGGCAGGGTGTGGCCAATTCCTCAACTCTACATCATTATCTATAATCCAGTTCACATTCTCTTTTCCCTTCAAGATTCTATATAGTTGCACAGTTTCTTCTACTTTTATTATAATTGGCAACATTCCAACTATGACACAAAGGGCTGCAGTGGAAGTAGTGCGAAAGCGTTTCGCCATTTTGATATTAATAAGTCTCTGAACTCTGATTAATTTTTGTCTGTTATGCTGCTTCTTAATTGCTTCGGGTGTGTGTGTGTGCGTGCGTGCGTGCGTGTGTGTGTGTGTGTGTGTGTGTGTGTGTGTGTTAAGCTGAATCTCTTCCAAAGACACGATTAGATATAACGGGATTTAAGAAAATTCCACACCAAATGGACACTTTCTAGTCCTTTTTGTGATTTCTGAATGTACTTTGTAATTTGTAATTTATTTCTCATTGTAACCACAGTATCAGGCAGCAATTAGGAGGCGGCGAATTGATCAAAATCAGATAATTAAAAAGAGATAAATTAATAGAAATGCTTTTCTAAACTAATATAACAATCTTGTTAGATTAAAATAGCAGTTGACTTAAAGAATAAGAAGGGAAGAATGTAACAAAAGACGTGGAAAGTTGAGTAAGGGTATCGGTTTGCTGCATGACAATGCCCGTCCACATGTGGCTAATCGGACCAAAGATCTCATCAAATCTTTTCAATGGGAAACTCTAGATCATCCTCCACACAGCCCTGATCTGGCGCCCAGCGACTACCATTTGTTCCTGCACTTGAAGAAACATTTGGGCGGTCAGCGTCTTCAAGACGATAACGAAGTCAAAACAGTTGTGATACAGTGGTTAACACGTTAGGTGGAGGAACTTTATGATCAGAGTATTCAAAAACTGGTGCCACGTTATGACAAGTGCCTCAATGTTCACGGAAATTATGTAGAAAAGTAGATTAGGGTACAGGCTTTCATGTAAAAATAAAATTATTGCGATATCTGTGCACGTCTTTTTTTAATTCCAAAACGGTACTGACTTAAAAAACATGCCTCGTATATAGTGATGACGCCGCCAGGCTGACTTTTATGTCACCTGCATGTTATGTACAGTAGCATAGATACAACTTGACTCCCCCGCACACCGGGACAAGGAGACTTAAATTAGACTACCAATGACGTAAGCGCTATGCGCAGAACTGATTATATCCCGAACGCGCGGCACATTGCCTAAGATTACCAATTATGGAAAGGTGGGCATCAGGGTCCTGTGACCATGACGTCCTCCTCCCCAATACACCATAGCAGTTCGCCGCATAGAAATAACCGACATCTTGAATCTGGGTGTTTAATGTGGGACCAGCAAAACATCGCCACAGTTGCTGCCCTAGGTAGTGGAGGGTTTTAAGTAGGTATTCCGCAACGGTGCACTCCACCGAGGCGGGGACTAATATGTCACCAGCCCATTCCATTTTTCCTTCCACGTTAAAAAAATAACTTGTTTACTCCTGGAGTTAAACCACGCCCCTCTCCTTATACACAAAGCATGCGCAAGTACAAACCGAGTCCTAAAAGTCCTAAATCTACTTATTACATATGTCTATATACCCTTCCCTCCCCGGGTTGTTTTATATTTCTCTATATAACCTCAGTGAGATCTGTCACTCGTATTGGCAAAAATGTCTTGTCTGTCAATATTCTCTAATCTTAACTCATTTCCAAAAGTATATATCCATACTCTGCATTTATCCAAGAATGACTCATACCAATCTGCTTCAACACGTCATTCATTTTATGTGCCCAAGACCCACCCCAGTTACTTCTCCTTCGAATATGAAAACATTCTTTAATTATATTGTCATCTTCCAAGTTAACAATTCTATATAAATATTTCATTGTCCTTGACAAGATTTTAATTTTAGTAGAAAGAACGTACTTGGTACTTAGAGCTCTAAGTACTGGAATCTTCTGTTAATGAAATTCTTGTGGATTGAGTACACCGGAACACCTAATCCCCTTGGGTACTGTGTTTTCTTATTTGTAAAGTTATAAAATTGGAACTAAGGCGTTTGACCTTTTAACACCTGTGAACTAAACCCGAGACGCACACGTGCTGCCTGCTCGAATTGTAGGCCTTCAACGTGCAGCATGTTCCAAATTCTCATCTGCCAGTCTAGACAAATGGTAGCGGTTCCACGTCAGGATTTTACGGATTTAATCAACCTATTGGAAGATTTACCTGCCCAATGGTTGGCCGTATACCTCCCAGAAATAAAACGTAACTCCAAAATAAAGTTTCTTACACGTGACAACTTGATCCTCCATCAGTCAAGTTGCGTAGTTCTTACTTCGTTGACGTACCTGGTTTACAGGAAGTACTGCATTCCATCTATAAATCCAGTGATATATTTCATGACCTCCAAATTTAAAAGTATATCCTTACTTGCCCGCCTCGGTAGCGTAGATGGTAGCGTGTCTGCCTCACGTTCAAGAGGTCCGGAGTTCGAATATCGGTTAGGGTGAGGAACCTGGATAAGGTTTTTCCGGGTTTCCCCTTATCCTGAAAGACGAATGTCGGGTAGCTCTAAGCTCCATGGACCCCGGACTCATTTGAGCATCCCTTCACCCATTTCATTCATCGTCCGATATGACTTAACATTGGAGGACGTAAATTACAAAAAAAGTCCTTACTTAGGCTACGACACTGAGGGAAGTATAACTCACAATGAAAAGGGAGATAAGTATTAAATATTATGCTTAGTTAAGGAATGATTTAATTATTTTAATGTAAAATTATACTCTTAAGCCAGAAAACTCTCTAACGCGAAAACTGAAATATATTTTCAGGAACCGTTTGCATAAATAACCTCATTAAAACGTATTACTTTACGTGTAATGGGCTACAACGTAACTATTTCTAAAAGTGCAATAACTTTGAGAGCGACTGTACTTGCAGCGAAGTTCCATTAACCATAAAGACATAACCCTTTGAGGAAAAGGGAAAACAAACAATTAGCTCCTTCAAATCTCTTTCTACACACATGGTTGATGTGCAGCTGTTTTAAAGTGTGTTCATTTCCAGCTTCGTTGTTGCAGGTTGTAACAGTACTTTTGGGTTATGTTTGAAGTATGAAAAGTTTATAAATTTATAAAAAATGATTATGTAAATATATTTAATCATTTAAATATGTAAAAATGTATGTAATTGTGCGATTGGCCGAAGTAATAATTGTATGACGTAATATGACGTAATGTTGTGACGTGGTATTAAATCGGCCAATCACAAAATTAAGAGAAGTAACGATAGTTACGAAAAATCTATATTCTTGGTAGACAGAGATGTTTTTGTTGTAATGGTGGAGTGTGATGTGTGTGTAGCGTATAACGCCCGCTTTTACTACATACGGCACCGCAGGCGATGACAGTGATGATACATGAGATGAAGATGGAGCACCGGTGGAATAAGATGGCGGGGGAAACCGGAGATCCCGGAGAAAACCCGCCCCAGCGCCGTGTTGTCCACCACAAATCTCACTTTGTGGTCGCCTGGGATCGAACCCGGACCGCATTGGTGAGAGCCAAGCGGTCTAACCACTGAGCCACGGCGCGGCCTTATTGTGTGAAAGAAATGCTACAAATGTCAATGTATCAATGAAATTGTATGTAGAAGAAAGATGAGAAATAAACACAAAATACAAAGAATAAAAATATTCATTGATTCACTGTAGCTAACTTCATTTTCAACGTAAATATTTTAAACTGCTTATAAAAATATTTTATATTGTGATTCTGGAAACTGCTACGAAGAAGCGTTGAAGCGATGGGTACATAGGTACACAGGCGGAGTGCTTAACGTTTCCAAGCAACGGTAGCACACCAAGTAAGAAGACTTTCTAAGAGCCCCTCCCACAGTTACACCAAGTAGAAAGTTCCACAAAGCAACTTGTGCCGACACGCGTCTTGCATGCCATCCATTCGCCTGATCTTCAGACCCTGGAACACGATAAGGAAATGAAATGGTAGTAAATAAGGAACAAGAACATTCGCAACATAAAATCCACTCCCGTTCATTTTCTCCAACTGGGGCAAACTGTTATAAAAGAAACAGTTTGAGAGTGAGTGGTTCAAAGGGAATCGAACCCGGGACCTCCCAAGCACAGAGCCGTCTCAAAATTGTTGCCTCTGGAGTAGTGTTTTCTTGGACACAGTATATGGAAGTGTTGACATGCTGTATTGGTTTTACTTAAGGTAAATATTCAACATATATAACCGTCATATCCACATCCCTATAAAGACTCCAGTTAGAGTCTCTCTGCAGATATTTGTGTTTATGGTTTTATATTCAGACATTTATATCTACCAACGTTATGACCTTTATCTGAGCCTGTGATAGAAAATCCAGCGCTAGAAACGGGTGTAGCGTGGCGTATAATGTTTTGATGGCAGCAGTAAAAAAGAAAAGTGGGAGAGGAGATCTCCTTTCGGCTTTTAATGATTTGTGTCGTGAACGCTACGCAAAATAAAGTTGACTAGGTTATGTTTCCCCTCACAACTTCCAGGAAGCAATAACAAAAGAAATGAGAAGCTGACGAAGGTTCTGAAGATTTATTTTCCTTCACAAATATATTTCACCGTGCATTTAACCTTCAATGTGCACTGGATGTAGTTAAACTTTGATATAATTAAAGATAACCACCAGGCTACCAGGTCATTGGTGCCAGGGGGACGTTTAAAGTGTAAGATTTGGAGGGAGAACTTAGATACATGACGGGGCCCTCTCCGTGAGGAAGTAGTGAGGTAAACTTATGAATGAATAAATAAATAAATTAATTATATGAATGAGTGAGTGAGTGAGTGAGTGGGTGGGTGAGTAGTGAGTGAGTGAGTGAATGTACATTTATTTCCATTTTACATAATACACAATATTTCACAATACTTCCTTTGCTTACCTTATCCTTGGTACAGTTATAGTCTAGCCGTTCATTATCCCCTTGGCCCCCGGGTTGCCTGGCTCCCTGGCCTTTGGCTTACCTAGGAGTGCGCTTCTTCTACTTCATCCCTATTCTCTCCCTTCCTTCTCTCATCCCTTTCCTGTTCTCTTCTGCTCCACTTTTTTCCCCTACTCCTGCTCTTATTCTTCTTTTAGCTTTTTCCTGTCACTTCCAACGTTTTCTCTGAGATGTAATTAGTAATTTATTTTCTCATCTTTCGTTTCACATCAGCAAATGGAAATACAAAATCAAGATTACAATTATAAAATCCATACTGAAAAATGCCATATATTCCTAAATACTGAAAATCCTATCATGTTGCCCACCATTGAATAGTAATTCGGTCACCGTACACCTAATCCTAGGCTTTTGTTTATTGGAGACCCTCTACTCCTTTTTACACATTTTGCCATTTCACCTATCCCATTCTACATTTTTCTCTTAATTGTTCTTAGCCATCTCTCTTTAAATTTCCCTAAATAATTCCCTATATTTCTCCTGTTCTTTTCGCCTTTTACTGACAACATTTTTCTAATTACTACTTCACCCCCCAAACTGTCCCATTTACATAGCCAAGCCTGCTCTCTCTATATCTTTGTTTGACTACAATTTAATATACAATAGAAATCTGCATTCTCTTCTCCACACAATGGACACTTATCTAGCTCCCTCTCTTGACCTATACCTTTCAAGTTTCTCACTCCTGTTCTCGCCCAAGTAAAACCTTCTCGCCCTAACTTACTACATATATCTATATATCCTTCCCTCCCCCAGGTTGTTTTTATTTCTCTATATAATCTTAATGAGCTTTTGTCACTTGTATTGGCAAAAATGTCTTGTCTGTCAATATCTTCTGATCTTAGCTTAACTTCTTTCCAGAAGTCTCTATACCCATACTCTGCATTTATCCAATAATGACCCATACCTATTTGCTTCAACACGTCGTTCATTTTATGTGCCCAAGACCAACCCCAGTTACTTCTTTTTTGAATATTAAAACATTCTTTAATTATATTACCATCTTCCAAGTTAGCGATTCTGTATAAATATTTCATTGCCCTTGACAAGATTTTAATTTTACTAGAATGCCTGCCCAGTTACAATTGTGCTGCCCCATTAGGTGATGCTATTGGTAATCCCAGTATATATTTACAAAAGAATCTATGCACTCTATCAGTCTCTCTCCAAGCCTCATCTACTCCCCATACCTCTGATCCATGTAACATTCTATTTTCTACTACTGCTGTGTAAATCCTCTCCAACCATTTGGCATTTATATTTGATAGTTTACTGTAGCATGATCTTATCACTCTCATGGCCATTTTACCTTTTGTCACAGACATCTTTTTTTGTTCTTTCCAGCTGCCATCTGAACTCAACCTTGTACCCAAATAATCAAATCTCCTTACTACCTCTATTTCTCTTCTATTAAACTCCCATTTCTCATCCTTACGCAACCTGTATCCTTTTTTGAAGACCATAATCTTTGTTTTGTTTTCATTCACTTTCAAACCCCATTTATTGCAATAAGAATTGGCTGCCTCGATTGCTCTTCTCAACTCTGAGATGTAGATAGCGTAATTTAATCTCCACATTGTGTATTATACTCTCCCAAAGTTGCACGTGTGTCCTATTATTGGTTCAAAAGCTATGGCCTATTGAAATGGTTCAGATTTATATGGATCGTACTAACGTTCTTATAACAGTTGTGAATATTTACCTTAACATCTGATATCTGTTACAAATCTTGTTCTCTTAACTTCTTCTTGTAGGTCAAGATAAAGTTAGATTTTGAAAAAGTGACTTATTGAAATTTCATCCTCCTCATATAGCCCAAGAAAAACGAATACTAAGCTGTCACTAGCAAAAATTACATATATTTGAAAATTTAAATAAATAGCAAATAATATTTAGGAAATGGTTAACGTTTCCGTAAGATTTGAACTACATTGTGCACTTTAACGAGATGTACACCTTTGTCCAGTAAAATTTTTACACCCTTTATGGTTTCACGAAATAGTTTATGCAAAGGCATTCAGAATGAAGATGTTTTCATAGATATTTCAGCAAATTGAAGGTAATACTTATTTTGTTTTAGACATGTAGTATTTTAGTTAAGTTCGTCAGAGCTGTTTCAAAAAAAACTAAGAATGGTGCAATGTTTCTTTTTTCTCATAAAAATAGTTTGGGGTGTACGAATTTTATTTTAAATCTTTATGTCGCATCCATGGAAGATACAGAATTTAAATACAAATTGGTGATTTATTTATACAGCTTGTATACAAAACAGCTCATTTTGTATCATTTCAGTCAAATTATAAATGTGCCAGATTTGTTTAAAATTGCATATAAAAATAGTAAAGTCTGTACCCGCTATAAGCTCTCTTCTAAAGGCATCCATCATCACTTCTGTTTGCTTGCTTAGGTGTGAACAAAAGACGAGCAAAGTTTCAGAGCCTCGGCTCGGTCCATTAGACGTTCCAAGACATTGCCTTTAACCGCCATATCCCTACTAATAACTTGGCAGCCGAGTGTGGACTAAATGAACTGCAGAGTTCCCCATTAAAATCTTACGAATACATTCCGTCCTATATTGCTAACAAGCTCAGCCCAGTATCGCTGTTACGTGCCTATTAATTGGGAACAACGCGTAAACAAATTAATTAAAAGAGCCATTACGAATTTGGCCTGGAGGCACATTTGTGTCCGGGACCAACTAGTGATTCAATTTATAACTTTAATTGCAATTAATTAAAACAAATTTGGCCATTCATTGTTATGTATTATTGATAGTTTTCTTCTTACCTGAAAGTTTCTTTCTATAAACAAGTTCAATCTACTGGCTGAATAATTAAAAGTGTATAATCCGGTTCGTTATACAATTATAGTGCAATTTCAATTAGTTGTAATATCATACTTTCACATAAATTACAAGCAAAGAAAGTATATTTAACAAAATTGCTAAGTTAGTATAGTTTAAATATCTTGTGATAGCCATTTCATTTTCTTGCTGACGGTAATTGGGGTAGACTGAACTGGATTACGGCACGGAGGTCCAAACTTGGTCCATTGTACCTATGTCCCAAAGTCGGGTACCCCGGGAGGAAGGATGAGGTGAGAGAAGACATAGGGCGGCCGTCCCAAAGAGCCACGACAGTGCAGAGGGCAGGGTGCCCACACTTTACCCACGGAGTAACAGCCAAAGTGGACCTGAGCATACCAAACCGACTGCCCCACGTAGTGGGGGGGGGGGGATCCGTCCCCTTCAGCTGCCGTGTTGCGAGCGCTGCGGACTCTAGCACTCGTGGTACCTCTGACGTTACTAGAGGAACCTCAGGCCGAACTGCCGAGCCCCTCCCTGAATGCGAGTTTTTAGGATTGGGTTGGACTCGAGGGGGCAGTGGTTCCCGATACCCTTGGGAGATCGGGTACATCTCCAGACGAGGTTAAGGAAAGCTGTATATTCCCGCGTACTAGCCTGCATAGCTAGTAGAAGGTGTGCAGTCGCACTGAGGTTGATCGGTAGCCTTTTTTTATTTAAAAATATATATCTGTGTATATAGATATATATATATATATATATATATATATTTCTTTTTTTTTCTTATTTAACCGATTTTCATTATTTCCGTTTATTTTCTTATCTATTTTCCTAATTTCACAAATATTCACTGTACACATAAACACCCATGCCCAAGGCGGGACTCGAACCCGCGACCCTCTACGCGGCGGAATCCTTCTCCTTTCGGGGCTGGCGCGCGTAAGTGACGTATCTACTTCCACCCGTCTTGTGTTTTCGGATCAGATGGAGGGGCTTGTTAAACTTTAGATCTTGCCCTACTGGAAAGTCACATGGAAGTGCCAGGTGCCCTTCGGGGACAGCTCGGTAACTCCCTGGTACATTTGGGAGGTCAGCGACGGCTGCCTGTGTAAACCCTACTCGTAAACCGACTGCCGGCCTCACGCCCACATACGCAAGGCAGAGGTGGACGATCGTCCAACGATATGGGGAGGAGATGTGGTCAGCATCTCGCCACCCCTAGCCAGGAAGTTTCCCAGTTGGAACCTCCCTGGCAGGCCAGTACAACCGACATCCTACCCTAAAACGGCCCAACCAAACGTACTACCAGAGGAGGAAGTGTTTAACAGGAGAAAATCATCTTGTCATGCAACGCCAAGACATTCGCCTACACTTCGATGAGAGATGACGTGAAATGATAATGGAGATGAAATGGAGGGACAGGAAATTTGAGGGATGTAATTAACCTACCGAGAATTCGACTAGCGGCCCGAGAAAAACCCCGAAAAATCCCATGTGTCAGGTAGACCAGCAGCGGGAATCTTTCTTTTTCTTTTTTCTTTGTTTTTGTAATATACATTCTCCAAGGTTGTCATATCGGACAATGAATGAAATGGGTGAAGGGATGCTCAAATGATTCCGGGGTACATGGAGCTTAGAGCTCCCTGACATTCGTCTATCAGGATAAGGGAAAACCTAGGAAGAAACCTTATCCAGGTAACTCACCCTAACCGAGATTCGAACTCGGGACCTCTTGAACGTGAGGAAGACACGCTACCATCTACGCTACCGAGGCAGGCAGCCACGGGAATCGAACCTACAACTCCAGAATTTGGCCCACAGATGAAACCAGCTGAGCCATCCCTTTCGGTAAACGGGGTAGAAAACAATAGCTTAAATAATTGTTTTCACTCCCTTTCTACTCGCACATTGTTGCCATTCCTGTTAAGAATGCTACAATCATTTACCTGAAAGTTACATACATTTTTATAGATAATGTCACAAGTGGGTTTGAAATTACCGATAAATTTATATGCGACGAAGTTGCGAGTTCAGTTCAAAACCATGAGTTGCATTTGTAGAGAGTATTTCAAGAATAAAACAAATTGTTAAAAACAATTAAAACAAGTTATTTGATTTCCTAAATCACATAGCACTACATTAGTACATGAATGAAACTTAACCTCACAATTCACGGCATACAAACCTTTCAGCCATTTTGACATTTGAACGTAGCGCTAACAGTTGACGATCTGTGAGATGTATAATCCTTTGCCTGTTCGTAAACATACAGAATTTGCTGTTATCGTGTCTGAGGGTGCGGTAATAAAAAATTATCACTTGTGTATGATTTCATGAATGTGATTGGTCTATATAGGATGAGGTCTTATGGGGGAAATTTTATCCCAGTCTTTCGTAATATAAGTCGATGTCATCTGATTTGAACAAAGGCGTTAGGCCGAATGTGGATGCCAGATTTAGTTAAGGAAACTACAGAAAGGTTATGAATAATCATTTCATTCATAAAAATTATGGAAAATAATATTGATACACAGGTTAGGGAAACGTTTTGATGGGTAGTTAACAGCTTCGTCTGCCATGTGTTTATCAGTAACATCAACAATGAGTCTTCATGAGTGTACTATTAGGCTTGAAAGTGAAACATGAACATTTTTATTTTCTTTACCACTTACCAATTTTAAACCACACAAATACTGTGCCATATTTCATGAAAAATGCATGTTTTAAGATTCCGTTAATGAAAACACGCGTATTTACATGTGTCCGTGTAAAGCTTGCCTCAAAACCGTAATTTGGTTAAGCACAAAAGTGTTTTAAGTTCAACATGTTCCAAGGATATGACTCTAAAAGCTCTCTCATCCCAAATTAACCCTATCGTGGAAATGATTTCAGTTTTTAAATTATCATAATGCTCCAAGGATGATTTAAGTATCAAATATTTAAGATATAAATGTGACAAATGCATGCAGAGTCATCTTGAATTTTCTTATTATGTCCTATGACCTATTCATTCCGAATAACTTTTTATATAAAAAGATAGAGTCAGACTAAAAAATTCAATGCCATAGCCGGGATTTGAACCACGGATCCTCTGGTTGCAGTCCAGCCGCTCTAACTTTTGAGCTACTATGACCAACGTGCCAACATGAAATTAAATTCTCCAACTGACTCGTGTTTCTCCCGGTAAACCACTTAGGAGTTCTCATAAACACATGAGACCTTAATGGTGACATAACAAATTCAATTAATTTCCATTAATTGACCTAATAGTGGTCTGAACTATAAAGCCCGGGCCTTAAAGTACTTACAGCATAGTAAGTCGCCATTAAGGTAGTTGTCTCATGTGTTTATGAGAACTCCTAGTGGTTTACTATAAAGCCCGAGCCTTAAAGTACTTACAGCATAGTAAGTCGTCATTAAGGTAAGTTGTCTCATGTGTTTATGAGAACTTCTAAGTGGTTTACCGGGAAAAATACGAGTCAGTTGGAGAATTTAATGTCATATCGGCACGTTGGCTATAGTAGCTCAAGGGTTAGAGCGGCTGGACGGCAACCAGAGGATCCGTGGTTCAAATCCCGGCTATGGCATTGAATTTTTCAGTCTGAATCTATTTTTCCATACTTTAGCCTACACACGGCCAGTGTGAAAGTTCAATTAATTTCCAACATTTTTATAATTTGCAAACCTTTGAAAATAGACAAAATCTCATTACACAAAAATTTAGAACTAGTTAAACCATTCAATTACATCAACTATATTTTTGCTGCGTTAACCACTGTAATATTCTTCGTTGTTAGTTTGAAATTTAAAATGATAATAAAATGGTAAGTGTAATGGTAAATTGCTGTATGAGTTCCTTTCGCGAAGGGTCATGCAAAGAATATAAATTATAAAATCGTCATATCACATAGCAAATTGCTTTTTTAAAAAAATCTGGCTATTACTTTGGTATTACAGAAAAATAAGATTTTGTACGAATAGTTTTTAGGGATTGTCACATTAAAGCATGTGCCAAATATTTTTGGAATGTGTTCAAAGTGCGAAACTCCAATGTGTTGAGAATTGAAAATGAACTTTCTTATACTGATATTGTCGAGAAAATAGTCCGCAGCTTTCTTACTGTTAAATTGTAGTTGCAAGTTTAGATTTATTCTCTACATACTAGTAGCCCGCCTCTGTGGTTAGCGGTAGCGTGTCTACCTCACATTCAAGAGATCCTGAGTTACAATCTCAGTCAAAGTAATTTATCTAGATAAGACTTCTTTCAGGGTTTTACTTTATCCTGAAAAATGGATGCTCTAAGCTCTATGGACCCTGGGATAATTTCAGCCTCATTTCATTTATCGTCCGATATGCCTTAATAAAAAATACATATAAAAAAAGGAAATCTGGGATATCTGAGACACGTTCGGAAAAATAACCCAGCAACATATTGATTACATGTGGGCCGGGTGCTGCGAGCATTTAAATTTATTGGAGTATCGGAGATTTGGCCATTCACAGCCTCGGTGCCTTTCCTGCTGAAAACCCTGGCCTCATGAGCATTTGGTTTAGAATTCTGGTGTTTAGTATAGCCTTAAACCGAAACAGATGACGTCTCCTAAGTAATATAGAAGTATTAAAATAGCCGTCGGTGTTTATATAATCCAAAGCGTAGTAATATACTAGAAAAATATATAAACATAAGTGGATTTTACTCATACCTAACATGTACAGGTCTTTACTGCTCTATAAGAGGTAGGAAAGAATTGACTACTATTTTAAATAGCTCCAAAAGGGCCCTCTTCTATTTTATACGTGTGCTCTATGGTATATAAAACCTTGAAGTAATAGCACTGAGATTTAAAATTGCAATAGAGCATCCGGTAGGATGTATTTGTTTTATTGAATTATGATTAAAAGTTAACTACTGGAGATGTTGTTTTGAAATATATAATCATTAGCCATAGACATTCATGAAAGAGACATGAAGGTTGGGAAAGATGAACAAGAGAGAAAAAAAGACAGTCTTCCGGAAACATGGATGAAGGCAGTAGGGTTTGTGGTCTGCATTCGGCCGAATTTCTAGACTGATGGATTTCTCTAGGGTTTACAGGAAGTTTCAGTATGTATCAGTTACTATCCGACCCTCTAACGCCAGCCTCGGTAGCATAGATGGTAGCGTGTCTGCCTCACGTTCAAGAGACCCCGAGTTCGAATATGGGTCAGGGTGAGTTACCTGGATGAGGTTTTTCCGAGGAAGATCATTTAAAATAGAGGAATCAAATGTTCTCTCTAATCTGTATTTGAGTTATTCAGGTAACTACACCTCTCCAATAGAACATGTGTGAAGTTCATGAATGAAATACTTTATTTTATGTAATATATTCGTGCTTTTATTATTAATTAGGTGCCTGAGTGTTGAAACAACATAATGTATCAGCTGTTTAATCATGGTATCATATAAGTTACATAATATCACAAAGCTACTCGTTATAATGGAAACATAAACTTTCAAGTACTTTTTATTCACAATGTCAACACAGTGTTGTAATGCAATGTTCATTGCAGCTCTTTCTTGTTTTCCTTTTCCTTTTCTTTGGTTGAGATTTACATAGAAGGCAGTCACCAATGATTTTCAGCCAACTAGAGGCATCTCGTTTTAGTTGAGCCTCCACTCGTTCAGGAACCAAATTTAGAGGTCTTCCTATCATGCACTCAATATCCTATTTCACAGAAAATGTTCTCAAGCATTTACCATTCGATGATCTAGAGATAATAGAAGGCATTGCCAATTGTCTTCCCAGATCCGGTAGAAACTGTCTGGGTCTATGTGTCGCGTTAATAATGCTGTGCAACAGTAGCCAGCAACTATTAGAATGCATTGTTGCAACGATTTTACGTATCTCTAGAGCGTAGTGTTGCCAACCATTGTTGTATGATAGTAAATTCATAGGGTTACCCAGGTGACCCGGTTATAGAACTAAGTACAACCTTTGTATGTGGACACAGGGGCATTCATAGCCGCTACCACCATTTCTTCTTCTTCTTCTTCTTCTTCTTCTTCTTCTTCTTCTTCTTCTTCTTCACTTCACGGCATGGGCAGAGTGCCCGTTCCGTCTCACAATAATTGCTCCTTCCATCTCTTTTTAGGTCTACCAACAACTCTCTTTCCTTGTGGCTGATATTGGAATGCAATCTTAGGCAGTCTTGTTTCGGATATTCTTTGTATATGCCACATCCATTCCTTTTCATATTTTTCAATTTTGTTACTTATCGAGTCTACGTTGAGTTCCTTTCTTATGTCTTAATTCCTTAATCTATCCAACCTTGTGCATCCCTTTGTTTTCCTTAAAAAGTTCATCTCTGCACTTTGAATTTGGCTTTTCATTTTCTTCGTGAGTACCCATGCCTCACTTCCATAAAGTAGTGCAGGGACTGCCATTGTGTTGTACAACTTTAATCTTGCATCTCTTCTTGTTTTATTTCTCAACGTTCTGTGCACTGTTCCGCAAATCATTTGGAATGTTGCAAGCTTTTTGCTCACATCTCTGTCTGTTTTCATCATATAATTAAGATTACATCCTAGATAGCTGAATTCTTTTAGTTGTTCTAGTGGTTTGTAGTCTAAAATTATTTTTGATCTTTTATGTTGTTTTCCCCAAAAGGCCATTATCTTAGATTTTTCCGTCGATATTTTAAGATCCTACTGTTGGCATACTTGGTTCAAGCGGTGTAGTGTATATTGTAATTTATCCTCCGTTTCTTGTATTAAAACCACGTCATTCTGCATATAGTAAAATATTTAAAACTTTGTTCTTATTTATTTTTATTCCTGATTTAATAATACTTTTCCAATTTTAGATTATGTTATTTACATATATATTAAAAAGAGTAGGTGATACACTGAACCCTTGTCTAACGCCTCTATTAATTAAAATTGGTTCGGTTTTATGAACTACTGTGTTTATTATTATTTTGGAGTTGCTATACATATTCTTGGCTACTTAAATTACTTTTTGTGCGTATCCACCATTTTCCATAATTTTCCACAGGTTTTCCCTATTAACAGTTTCAAATGCCTTCTTGAAGTCTAGGAATTCCAGATGTGTTTGTAAATTATACTCTTGTCTTTTCTCAATTATTTGCTGCTGTTGTCGATCGTCCTGTTCTAAAGCCGCTTTGTTCTTCCTCTATTAGTACCTCGGCTATTCTTTTCAATATTTTATTTATAATCCTTGCATACACTTTATAGGCTGTGTTGAGAAGACTTATACCTCTGTAATTTTGGCATTCTCTCCTGTCTCCTTTTTTAAAGATGGATATAACTTCTGCATTATTCCACATGTCTGGAATTTTACACCCTTTCCAACATTCATTTATTAAGTGCAATAATCTTAAATGCAGTATTATACCCCCACATTTTAGCAGTACCATATTTATTCCGTCTGGTCCAGTTGCTTTTCTATTTTTACATTCCTTAAGTGGTTCTAGTAATTCTTCCATTGAGATCATGTCAGCCTGTATGTTCATTTCTTCTTCGTTAATTATCTCATTCTCTTCATTTTGTTGGTACCACAAGTATGTATAATGTTCAATCCATATTTTTATTTCTATAGCGTTAATTCTTACTGTTTCTTTTTCAGCTTTGTTTAATAGTCGTATCACTTTATATGAGAACTGTTGTGTACCATGGATATCATTCTCTATATCACTTATAAACTTATTCCACGATATTCCACCATTTCAACTCTATAAATTGCCGTCCACTGTCATATGAAGCAGCGATCGTCAGTTTTTCCAGAGGATGTAGTCTACAATCGGGGATGAAACTTTTTAAATATCATGAAATATATATTTTATTAATAACATGAGCTACAGTGAGCTTCTACATTACTTATAAAGTAGTTATTTTATCTCTATCGTGACAGAAAGCTTTTACCGAAGTAGTGAGTAACCTAATTGGGTAAGTTTCACTGAATTCATAGTGAAACATATGGACTGAGAGAACATTTTAGTTGAAAGTAATTTGAAAGACCATAAATGGAAACATCTCCCGCTTCTGTTTAACCTCCCTTAATTAGTATGCATTTTGGTTATATATCGCTTGTGTTATCTACGGAGAACAGTTTAATATACTTGCATGTTATATGACAGTTTATGAAGGTCAGTGACAGCCGACATAAAATCAAACCTAGCAATTTCAGTACAACGTTTTTCATCAGACTTTGGAACGTTTAATTGCGAACTTGGCCTTATACATGTCACGTTTTAGCATGTGAATGGGTGGCGAGGTGATTTCGCATTCCTCGACAAATGAGAACTGGGATTTTATGTCACTCGCTCTAGCAATCCAGTTGGACTAACGACGGTCGCTGTTGCAGAATAAACTACCTTGATCATTCCGCCATTTAGCCGGTTTGCAGCAAGTGGTGGTCACGTTCGACACAGCACTAGGAACGTTCCGCAAATAAATGGCCTTTGTTAAGTGCAGAGTGGTTACACTCTCGACCTTCATTCCAGAAAATAGTTTAAAAGCACAGTTTAACCCTTTGCTAACCATTGAAGAGGTACTTGAAGAATATTCACTGTAAAAGAATACCAACATTCATAAATATGCAATTTCGTGTTCTTACACATATTCTTCTTGATTTCTATGTATTTACTTTTAGTGTATATTAACAACATTTTATACCTCTTTGTTAATAACAGTATAGAAACAATGAAGTGAATAGGTAGAGTCAACATGAAAAATTCAATGCCATGGTCGGAATTTGAACCACGGATCTTCAGGTTTCCGTCCAGTCGCTCTTACCCATTGCTCTACCATGGCCAACGTGCCGACCTGACATTAAATTCTCCAATTGACCCATATATTTTCCCGGTAAACCACTAGGGCCTCTCGCATCCGAGATACACCGTTTGTGGCGACTTACTATCGTAAATACTTGAGTCCCAGGATTCATCATTTCATATATGATGAAATGATATTCGTCACAAAAGGTTTATCTCGGATGTGAGAGCTCCTAGTGGTTTACCGGGAAAATATATGAGTAGTTGGAGAATTTAATGTCAAGACGGCACGTTGGCCACGGTAGCTCAATGGGTTAGAGCGACTGGACAGAAACCTGAAAACCCGTTGTTCAAATCCCGGCCGTGGCATTGAATTTTTCATGTTGACTCTATCTATTTAAAATATTAGCCTATATACGGCTAGTGACAAGAAATGATTAATTTCCATCAATTAACCTAAATGAAGTGAATGTTTATTAACTTGCTTAATCCTGAAATTATTAAACAATAACTTTCATATTAGGTACATTTTAAACAAAGCAACTTAAGTTTTATGTTTAAATGTACTACCTTCCAAACTATCGAGATGATTAAAACTTATTAATCTATAATTTAACAATTTAATATTAAATAGTTTATTACAATTTCTTGAAAAAAAGGAATTAAAGCTGGCGGGAAATTTTTGAAAATATAAAAATGTAATAAAACAGAACTCTTCACTGAAATACATGAGTCTAGTCCTAAAAATTGAAAGTCACAGAGTCACAGAGTAAAGACTGTATTTAAAATCCAATAATAAATTAAGACTTAGCAACATATGATATGGAAATTTTGGTGTGGTCGTAATGAAGTGAGACTGGCAAACATGACTGCATGTCTGAAAGGGTTGTCTATTTATTTTCTTACAGAAGTGTAAAAACCTGGAGCGAAAATGGGCTGTATTTTAAATTTGAGTGTTTGGAATCGCTGTTTTCAGCACTTCTGTTCGTTCTAAATGTCCTACAGCATTAAACTAAACTTTTTTGTTTACATTTATAAGATCTAAAGTGTGTGTTTCATAAACTTTCTTCATTCTCTTAATAATTTTTACAGGAGATGTAAACATATTGAACGTTAGGACTATTTTATGAGCCATGAGCAGATAAATGTCATGCAAATCTGAAAGTAAAATTAATTTTAAATTATTATCATAATAAAAAGTTTCTGCAGGATCATCAAAGTCATTTTTTAAATTTTATTGAAAGCTAAAAGAGAACACTTGAGTAACGAAACTAAATTTCAAGATTTCCATTGTTAAATTAAAAATATATGAACATTTAAAAGTAAGCATTACTAGAACAGAAGACTATCAAACTAATGAAAATAAACGACGTGAGGATGACACGGTAAGGATAAATAAAATATGAAACTGAAAGCAAAGAAGATTCCGGAGGTCCTCGGTTGCGTTTCTGGCCGGATCATGGTAGATTTTCGTTAGTTATGATCACTCCCCACCTTTTATAAAGTCAGGAACTGAAATATAGGGGTGAGTTGGACTGTGAAAATAAATTTAGAACCACGAAAACCTACACTAGCCTAACCCAAGAGTTCAGGAGGTAAAAACATTATTGAAAGTTTCAGTCAAACCGCAGATTAGCGACGTGCTAATAATAAATGGGCTATAGAAATCATACAAAAAGGCGATAGAATTTAAAACTAAAAAGAAGTTAAATATCTTCATTGTTTAAATGATCTTAGGATAGAGTTAGTATCAGCATACAGGGATAAAAAGAGTTTCATGGTTGACAATTAACTGCAGATTTAATATCCGTCATTACTTATATTAACTTAATTGTTATTACTAAGTATTGTAGCTGCAAAGTATAATATGGTTATAAAAATTTAGTTTACGCATTCCTGCATTCAGCGCTATCCAAGCTGTATCAAGCAAAACTGTACTTACTTTGAATTCTTCTCTGTATCCTTGTCTCATATAATTTACTCGAATACAGGACTGTAGGGGTGACCTGTTGGAGAGGAGGGAAACCAGGGACTATAAATTATTGTGACTTTGTGGGTTCGTGAAATGAAAAGTCCAATTACACAAACTCAACAATGTTCTTTATTTCCACCGACTTACAGTTACACTCTTGCCAATTACACAGAATTACGTAATGCACACAATTACGATTCACCAGTTCGTCCGTTACAATTTCACTTGCACTCGTAATTACGTACAATCGTCCGATGCTCTCACACAGTCTTCTCGTCGTACACTAGCACTGCATTCTTACACCAAGAACTCTGACTGACTGACTCACTAACTCCTCTTGCACGACGTGTAGCTTATATAGGGTCCGCTTGCCGGTCTGGAACGTTCTCCATTAGATTGAATGTCCCGTAATTTCCAGAACCTATGAGAAGGGTAAAGAGACGGCTCAGGGGCCCGCCATCCCTCTCCTAACCATCCCTTCAGTTAGTGACAGGAGACAAATGAGTGGGTGTGGCGTGGCCTCCGGTCCCTTCTCAGCTGTTGTTTGTGGTGCTTCCCGATAATTGGGTGACATTATGGAAATAAATCCTTAGAATCACTGTTCCACTTCAAGTACCTAGGAGTTGTGCTCAAAACGGCAGGCGACACCTTGACGAATGCAAGTGTAATAGCCGGGTGTGGCTGGTCCATTTCTCAGGTTATTGCTGAAAATGCAATGAAATTCTTTAAAGTAAAAGTCGCCCCAGCAGCGACGTATGTATCAGAAAACATATAGGTTCACCTGAAATGAAGGCACCTACAAAACATAGAATTCCTTTGTTCGCAAGGGTTTTTGCGTAACATTGGTGAGAGTGTCCATTGTTCTAGAGAGGGGCGGTTTCGACCGCGAACTTGACTTGGGTGTTACCCCAAAGGAGATGATATGGCGCTTACTTTCATATTATAATTTCTTCCCCATTACTTCCCTTCATCCCTTCTCCTTAACATCCTTCAGGTGTGGTTTTAGTCAGCGGCTCCTGGCGACGGGATCAAGAACCTCAGCATTTGTTATGGACTTCTCCGTGCACTGTCTGCGACCCTACACACCTTCTTCTCCTGGAAAGTGTTAGCTGCAGTGGATCTGGTGGAGGTCGCAGTGCATGAGGTACACCCGCGTATCCAAATTTCACCGTTCTTCGTTGAATATTCCCTGAGGAGGTGGTGACTACCATAAGGAAAGAGCCAGAATATATGGACAGAACTTTGTACTGACACGATAGCATCACGTGATTGGATACTGAAACATGTGACTTAAAATATAAACCATAACAAGTCTGTGAATGTCTTCGACACAGCATCTTAAAAATAGAAGGTAAGCCAATCAGTGAGTGTGGTGGCAGGGCAAGGTGCACATGGAGAGAATAACTGTTTTCCCTTTTGATTATACAAACCCGCCTGACTGTGTAGCTGGAGAAGTTGCCTGAACAGTACGGGGAACCTGTGGTATTTGCGCGTCCTTTCCTCTAAGATGCTATCCCGTTTCACAGTACTGTTGAAGTAGTTGCAGCACAACATGGGGAATCGTGTGTATTATTTTCTCCACTTTTCAGTGGTTGGCTTTAATTCCTATTAAATTCCTCCAAGTTCTACCCTTCCTTCATTCTTTTTCCTGGGTAGGTTAATTACATCCTCTCCCACCATTTCATCTCCATATCATTTTACATCATCTGGCGGTTTCTTTCAAGGTAGAAGTATCGGCAGGTGTCTCGGCGTACATGGCAGGATGATATCCTCCTGATGAAACACTTCCTCCTCTGTTGGGACGGTCTCCGATTTTGCCTGTTGGACTGTTTCAGGACCTCGGCGGGTGGAATGCCGGTTGTATTGTTCTGCCGGGGAGTTTCCAACTAGTAAATTCTAGAGACCCCGCCCTCTGCTGTGTCGTGGCTCCTCTCACCTCATCATTCCTCCGGGAGGTACCCGACTTGGGGGCATAGCTACAATAGATCAAGTTTGGACCTGCGTGCTGAATCCCCTCTGCAGCATAGTCCAGTCCAGTCTCTAACAGTTTGTCATAGCATTGTTTAGTATAATCCAGATTAGACGCAGTGCAAGGCAGAACTGATCTATATACAGAACGTTATCAGCTGTCAGTTGTCTGTTTAGCTGCTTCCACGTATAGAAACTCACACTACTCACATATTATAAAACATTTTCCTGCAGAACCGCCTTGAACTAGGAGAAGAATATACTACAATATGGATACAAATCTGATACATGAAGAAAACAGTCTTCTAGCTATAAATATAAAACTACTTTATGTTGTTGATAGAAGAACCACATGCTGTTACAACTTTCTAATGAGTTAACTCACAATGTAAAGCTTATTAAACCTGCCCCAGCTGTTAGGTTGACGATCTCAAACTGTGAAGTGAAACCATTTACTCAGTTATATGCACCTTAAAGAGATATACATTTTGTGACTTTAATTTTAGACCTAAAAAGGTCAAAATCAAATGTTAAAATCAATGGATAAAAGCATAATTATATAGTATTGATAAAAGGCCATTGATATCAACTTGTAACTGACGTATATTAATGAAAGACCTAATACGAGTATACTATCCTTCAAAACCTGTATTTCTTAAAGTGCACTTTCTTAGAGTTTGGAAATTAAAATAAGTGAATAAATCTTGGATTTTCAAATTATGTAACAAAAATAAAACAATATTAGAAATAAGTTTGGTGACTTCCTCCAAAATTAAGCTACCAGGTAGTTCCTGTTTTTAAATATGTATTTTACCAGAACATAATGATAGACACTGTATACTTCTGTAGATTATTTTGCATATAAATTGTTTTTCCTAATCGGGTTCAAAATACAAACTCGTGTCTGTAGTCTCCTATATTAATCGAGTTTCTAACGTAGTGATCCCCTAATCATTGGGGCAATGCCCCACTCCGGTGCATTGCCATTCAATGTCATGACTGACATCATCGCTATAATGAACGATTGAATATAATAAAACTTAATTCTATAATTTTATCCATATAAACCTGAACCATTTCAACAGAACCTATAATAGGACACACGTGCAACTTTTGGAGAATATAATACACAATTGGTAGATTACATTGCACTATCTACATCTCAGAGAAAATGTTGGAAGTGTCCTCCACCAGCATCTATACATGTTTGTACTCGTCTCACCATATTCTCGAAAGTTTTACAGAGAGTATCCTCGCCAATGTTACTTATTTCGGTTCGAATGGATTCCTTGGGAACATCAATTGTCCATGGCCTATTCTTGTACACTCTATTTTTAGATACCCCCACAAGAAAAAATTCGGTGAGGTTACGTTATGGGATCTGGAGGCCACAGACCATTTGAGATTATTCGATTATCAAAGAAACTGGTTACAAGTTCCATGATGCCATTAGATGTATGGCACGTTGCTTCATCTTGATGTAAATAACCTTCACTCAATTCGATATCATCCAGCTGCTCCACAAATGTCTTGAACATACCCATATAAACTTTAGTGTCTACAGTCGTATCATGTATAGATGCTGCTGGAGGACGCTTCCAACATTTTCTCTGAGATGTAAATAGTGTAATGTAAACTCCCAATTGTTTATTGTACTCTCCCAAAGTTGCACGTCTGTCATTATTGGTTCAAAACGTACGGTTTATTGAAATGTTTAGGTTTATATAGATCGCACTATAGTTTGATTATTGGTCCTTATTAAAAACTCTTATCTTCTCGAAAGAAAAATAAATTAAAGTCACTACCAGTCTATCTGTAATCTTATTGTAACGTATGTGTTCTTATTTTTCTTACCACATTTCACAAAATATATTTTAAAATGTGCCTTCACAAGAAATAATTAGCTTATACATAATTGAAAATAGTACGTTGATACAGAAATTATATTCACTTAAATAAATTAATATACACAATAAAATTAAATACTGAATATTTTGTGCATTAGTGTTAAATATTAATAGGTCGTGAGTTTGGCAATAGATTATGAGTACAGTTTTGTTCAGGGTAAGATGACATTAAGTGTTGGTTTTCGGACAAATGACGGTGATGGTAGCAAGATGGTGAAGGCATCCAACGTTACCAGATGAGGTACCTCAGGCTAGCTTGGAATTCTTGATTTATGTGAGAGTATTTGTCTGAAATTTATAGAGAGACTTTAGGATTAAAAGCAGAAAATTTCATTAACGTAGAAATGATGTAGATATTATATATTAGAAGCTAATAGTATTGGGTTTAGATTCGTTGGCAAAATGGGAGGTTATGAGGAGAATTTTATAACAATGATGATTCAGAAAATTCTCTCAGTACTTCTTGGATATTTCATTGTTGATTCTGCAATGTTTATTTTATTTTAAAGTCACAAAACATTATTGTCCTAAGTAGAAAATTGCAAAATCGGAGAAATTTCCATGAATACGGCGCCTGCACAATAACATTATGTAAGGAAATAATCGTGTGCCAAATTCAGTGCTACTTAACAATTCCTAAAAATAAATCACTGCATATCGCAACGACTATTTTTCACCTCTTTCTAGCGTACTGGATTACTGGAAAACAAATTAAAAATATGCAAAACTAAAAAAAAAAAAAAATCGCTAAATGTTTGTTTATTCCACCTGCAACTGTTTTCTCTGAAAGACTGTTTAGCACAGCAGAACTCAAGTGTGACAGAAAAAGAAGTAGACTTGACCCCGAAATAGTGAGATGCTGTATTTTTGGCAAAAACTTATAAAAGTGAACAGTTTTGCTTTTAAATATCTAATGTCCAATTTAAAAATAAGAACACTGATTATTTTAAGTTGTCTCATTAAATATACTCCTGGAAATGGAAATAAGAACACATTGACGCCGGTGTGTCAGACCCACCATACTTGCTCCGGACACTGCGAGAGGGCTGTACAAGCAATTATCACACTCGCGGTACAGCGGACACACCAGGAACCGCGTGTTGGCCTTCGAATGGCGCTAGCTGCGCAGCGTTTGGGCACCGCCGCCGTCAGTGTAAGCCAGTTTGCCGTGGCATACGGAGCTCCATCGCAGTCTTTAACACTGGTAGAATGCCACTACAGCGTGGACGTGAACCGTATGTGCAGTTGACGGACTTTGAGCGAGGGCGTATAGTGGGCATGCGGGAGGCCGGGTGGACGTACCGCCGTATTGCTCAACACGTGGGGCGTGAGGTCACCACAGTACATCGATGTTGTCGCCAGTGGTCGGCGGAAGGTGCACGTGCCCGTCGACCTGGGAACGGTCCGCAGCGACGCACGGATGCACGCCAAGACCGTCGGATCCTACGCAGTGCCGTAGGGGACCGCACCGCCACTTCCCAGCAAATTAGGGACACTGTTGCTCCTGGGGTATCGGCGAGGACCATTCGCAACCGTCTCCATGAAGCTGGACTACGGTGCCGCGCACCGTTAGGTCGTCTTCCGCTCACGCCCTAACATCTTGCAGCCCACCTCCAGTGGTGTCGCGACAGGCGTGAATGGAGGGACAAATGGAGACGTGTCGTCTTCAGCGATGAGAGTCGCTTCTGCCTTGGTGCCAATGATGGTCGCATGCGTGTTTGGCGCCGTGCAGGTGAGCGCGACATTCAGGACTGCATACGACTGAGACACACAGGGCCAACATCCGGCGTCATGGTGTGGGGAGCGATCTCATACACTGGCCATACACCTCTGGTGATCATCGAGGGGACGCTGAATAGTGCACGGTACATCCAAACCGTCATCGAACCCATCGTTCTACCATTCCTAGACCGGCAAGGGAACTTGCTGCTCCAACAGGACAATGCACGTCCGCATGTATCCCGTGCCACCCAACGTGCTCTAGAAGGTGTAAGTCAACTACCCTGGCCAGCAAGATCTCCGGATCTGCCCCCCATTGAGCATGTTTGGGACTGGATGAAACATCGTTTCACGCGGTCTGCACGTCCAGCACGAACGCTGGTCCAACTGAGGTGCCAGCTGGAAATGGCATGGCAAGCCGTTCCACAGGACTACATACAGCATCTCTACGATCGTCTCCATGGGAGAATAGCAGCCTGCATTGCTGCGAAAGGTGGATATACACGGATATATAGTGTCGACATTGCGCATGCTCTGTTGCCTGTGTCTATGTGCCTATGGTTCAGTCAGTGTGATCATGTGATGTATCTGACCCCAGGAATGTGTTAATAAAGTTTCCCCTTCCTGGGACAATGAATTCACGGTGTTCTCATTTCAATTTCCAGAAGTGTATGAACACTTATTTAATTTTATCGGATTTCCACAGTTCTCCTAACACTCTATTTTGAATTGGAACTAAAAAGAGAAATGACGGTATCGAGAATCGAGTATCCAGAAAAACTGATATCGACCCATACCTAATTAAAATAATTAAGTTTCGCTCTTTGGTGCCGGTTGTATTGTATAGTTCAAACCTCACTCTTGCTTTTAAAAGGTTACGCGAATAGCTATTCAAAGTTTTATTGCTTTGTTACCACATTGTCTATTGTTAGTTTGTAATCTGTTCTGCTATACATTTCCTATCAAGGCAATAAAGACCAAATGTGACTTATTTTCCTCATTGATTGTTCTTCATTTTTCTTTCGTGACTTTAGACCGCAATACACATCAGCAACTGTCTCATTCTGCGTCCTCAATCATGTCGGACACTTTATTTCATCTGGCGCCACAAGCAATGAATGTTTTCGGAGAAAATTGCCTATACAACTGAGTCTCCCCCAGAGCTTCAGTTGAAGCACCATCCTTCTTGATATTCTCTGCGACATTCAGCTTTAGAACTTACTTTATGGTAGTTGCCAATAATACAAGTGCAGAAACAGCGTTGCAGAAAACTGGTAATTTCCCTGACATCGCAATTCAAAGTTACAATTTATCTGACCAACAATCTCGTAATTTACACCCACGCTAAACATGTCACTCTATGACTGATTTGGAATAAATCCAAAGAAGGCATCAGCAATAATCTCTGTTGCTGAACGTTACTCATACTTGCGTAAAGAAACAGAGATGGTCTGTTCAATATGATACGGCTCAATCTTGCAATGGGAGGGAACCAGGGAGCTACTGGAGCAGCTTTGTTAATTTAACGTCCTCCAACGTAATTCATATCGCACGATATACGAAAGGGATGAAATGAGTCCATGATCTGTAGAGCTTAGAGTTATCCGACACTCATCTTTCAATATAAGGGAAAACCCCGAGAGAAAATCTTATCCAGATAATTTACTCTTAGCGAGATTCAAACACGAGGATACCTGAATGTGAGACAACACGCTACACCCGCACCACAGAAGCGGGCTTTTGGAGCACTGGAATATATAATAGCTGCAATATATATTTCAAACGGGGCCCAAATGACCTTGTTGTCGACGGGCCCTTAAACACCACACACTCACTATATTTCAAACATTTTTCTGAAATAGACATGGAAGTGAGAAACCGTAGCATTAACCAACATCGAGTAGTTATCCCTAGTGAACATTAGGCTAATGTATTTTCGATTGTAGTAATTGTTTTCTTTTTGTTATTTGTTCCATTTATATCTCCCCTTGCACTGCAATAATCACATGGCAACCTGGAACACATTAATTGCTATATTTATTATTATTATTATTATTATTATTATTATTATTATTATTATTATTATTATTATTATTATTATTATTATTATTATTATTATTATTATTATTATTATTATTATTATTATTATTATTATTATTATTATTATTATTATTATTATTATTATTATTATTATTATTATTATTATTATTATTATTATTATTATTATTATTATTATTATTATTATTATTATTATTATTATTATTATTATTATTATTATTATTATTATTATTATTATTATTATTATTATTATTATTATTATTATTATTATTATTATTATTATTATTATTATTATTATTATTATTATTATTATTATTATTATTATTATTATTATTATTATTATTATTATTATAATTATTATTATTATTATTATTATTATTATTATTATTATTATTATTATTATTATTATTATTATTATGATTATGATTATGATTATGATTATGATTATTATTATTATTATGATTATGATTATGATTATGATTATGATTATGATTATGATTATGATTATGATTATGATTATGATTATTATTATTATTATTATTATTATTATTATTATTATTATTATTATTATTATTATTATTATTATTATTATTATTATTATTATTATTATTATTATTATTATTATTATTATTATTATTATTATTATTATTATTATTATTATTATTATTATTATTATTATTATTATTATTATTATTATTATTATTATTATTATTATTATTATTATTATTATTATTATTATTATTATTATTATTATTATTATTATTATTATTATTATTATTATTATTATTATTATTATTATTATTATTATTATTATTATTATTATTATTATTATTATTATTATTATTATTATTATTATTATTATTATTATTATTATTATTATTATTATTATTATTATTATTATTATTATTATTATTATTATTATTATTATTATTATTATTATTATTATTATTATTATTATTATTATTATTATTATTATTATTATTATTATTATTATTATTATTATTATGTAATTTATGTCTTCCAACATTGAGTCATATCGGACGGTGAGTCAAGTAGGTGAAATGATGCTCAAATGTGTCCAGGGTCCATGGAGCTTACAGCTGCCCGACATTCGTCCTTTAAGGATAAGGGAAGACCCAGGAAAAGACCTTGTCCAGTTCAGCCTGACCGAGAATTAAACTCGGGACCTCTTGAGCATGAGGCAGACACGTTACCATCTACGCTACCGAGACAGGCTTGGTTCTAGAAATAATAAGAAGTAAATAAATGGACCATTATTCTCAGGCTTAATAATATTAATATGATTATCCTTTGTGAAGATGTGAGCAACGTGTTGCTCGAGTGGCTAGAATTACTGAGGCGGAGAGGTAGAACGTCGCCGCTTGGAAAAGGGGGGGCTTCATATATCAGTACCAACTTACTTAAGGGCCTCTTTTTGTGCTCCTACATCATTGTGGTGGATAGTAAGAAAGGCCAACTCACCCACTGAGACCTATATAGATTTCTTGTGGCTATTCGCTCTAGAGGAAGAGATGAAGTGAAGTAACCATGGAAACCTAATAGCCCCATGCACAAACTCATTGAAATCTCTAACACCTCCAACCGCCTATAGAAGAGTGACGAACCAAGTAGCTCTCTGGTATTCAAGGAAGTACTCTTTCGTTTGAGGAAACCTCGTAATCATCTGTCCAACACGGTCATTTGCCACGACGCCTGAAGTATACCTGAAAGTTGAGAAGAAAACTTAATGAAAGGTATATAATAGACCGTAAATTTGACAAATTAGAAACCATTCCCACATTTAATACTAGGCAGGTAAAACCAGGAAAACCGAAGCTTTGAGTGAACGATAGAAGGAAGTCGAACCTCGCAATTTACCTCCTTGATCCTAGCTGTATTTACTGCCAAGTTTTAGAAAAGAGGTTTGCCCCTGTATTTCTACTGCACTGTAACACACCGCTGTCGGAGAAGTTGTCGCTACAGAGCGGCGATGTACATAAGTACACTGTGGGTCAGTAGAGATCATTACACTTCCAAAATGGTAATGTTTAGGGGATACGCATTCACAAAAGAGCTCCCCGATTGTTGTCGAAACGCTATGAATAATAGAGCTACTTCGATTGCTTTGTTAAGTCTTTTCATTAAAGTTAAGTAGAAAATGTTTTATTTTGTATTGTTAATGAACGCTCTCTAGCTGCTCTCATTCTAAATTGGATATTAAATTATTTTAATTGTGCTCAGAGGCCTCTTTATAAGGGTTAAGTTTCTTCTACGTACCGCGGACTTACGACGTGGTTCATTGACTTAACTTTCCTTGCGAAGGAAGCCATGATAAACATTTGTATGCACCAAAAACTCCATCACCTTCGGCCCTATACCACGGAAGAATAGAGAATGTTTCAGACAAGGCGGTAAATATAGAGATAACAAGAATTTATAGCACAGTTTTCGAATTCCTGATTACCGTTTGATATACTTCTCACGATTTGATAAATAAATCAAATGAAACTGATTCTAATCAGAACATTTCAGACGTGGCAGACCCAGTTATTTATTTAGAGGTCCTGCAAGTATAAAGACAATCCAAACATAGAAAATTAACAAAAATTTGCAGTAATAAATTACACTATATCATTGACAGGAGGAAGTTTATATGAAATGTTTTGTAAAATAAAACCAAATAGTGCGTCTATACCTTCAGCAAAACAGGTAACATACTTAACTCCTTCTGCCACTGGGAAAGTTAGTTATAAAAAAATGTATTGTATTACAAGGGTCGTTTAATAAGTCTGGTAAATGTCCATGAAGAGATGAAAATCTTTTGTTGCAACTTTTTGGGTGGTACGTTTGATTATTCTGAAGATTTTACAGAAAATATGAATGTGCCATAATATACAGTTCATTATTGGTATTGAACTGAACTGATCAGGGTGATAGCTGCGTTTGAAAATGGAAAAAAGACTGAATTTCGTGCTGTTATGAAACATTTCATTTGAAGAGCTTGACTGACGCACAAGTCTATACTGAATTGGATGAAGTTCATGTCGACTCTGCACCAACATTGAAGACCATTTAGTTTTGGATGAATAAATTTAAACTTGGTCGTAGAAGCATTGAAGATGAATCACGCTCTGGTCACCCAATTGAAGTCACTACACAGGACACTATTGAAAAAATCCACATTCTGGCTATGAAAGACTGCTTAATCAAAAATCATGAAGTTCTGAGGCTGCAGGCATCTCAACTGAGTGCGTGTACAATATCCAGCATGAAAAATTGACACTGAAAAAGCTGTGTGCAAGTTGGGTGCCGCGATTGCTTAGCGCATCCGGAATGACACTTCTCCCGAGTGTCTGGCAATGTTTAATCGCACTGCGAAAGACTTTTTGCACCGATTTGTGACCATGGATGAAACTTATATCCATTATTACGCACCAGAGTCAAAACAGCAGCTAAAACAATAGAAAAAGGCTGGTGAAAGATCAGCAAAGAAGGCAAGGACCATTCTGTCAGCTTGTGAGGGGATGGTCATTGTTCTCAAGGAATAATTCTCATAGAGTACCTGAAAAAATGCAAAACCATAACTGGAGTCTATTATGCTTCATTGCTGGATCGTTTGCAATATGAGTTGACTGAAAACAGACCAAACTTTAAACGCAAAAACGCACCCTTTTACCAGGATAACGCACCATTACACACATCAGCAATTGCAATGGCAAAATTGCATAAGTTGAAATTTGACTTGGTTCTTCATCTACCTTATTCGCCAGACTTGGTTCCAAGTGACTTCTTGCTGTACCTAAACTTGAAAATTTGGCTTGGTGGTAATCAAATGAAGACGTGATAGTCACCGTCAACGAGTACTTTCGAGACCTGGACAGCACCTATTTTTCCGACGGGGTAAAAAGGGCTGGAGCATCACTGAACCAAGTGTATAGCCATCACAATGTTCACAACAAAATATTATTGTTCTTTTACCAGACTTATCAAACGAAACTCGTAAAATAAACACGCCATTGTAGCTTAAAAATTCATTCAGAGAGTGTTACTATCATATTCCCACGCCTGGCCTGTTTTACCAATCCGGAAGGACTTAAATATTACGCTCCACTGTATGTTATTATTTTACTTACTTAGCATACAGACGCGTTGAATTCCATGTTAAAACTGAATGTTGGAAAATTTCCGGAGGAAAAACTGCGTCTCGAGGTCCTCAGGGAAAATAAATAAATAAAGAGCATATTCAAAACTGATCCTTGGCAATATGTGTCTATGGAATGAGGTTAGAACGTGTTTTGGCTGCTCCGTGGCAATGTTTATTTAAAATACAGAAGCTCCCTTCACTTTTTTCATTATGTCTTGTTTTTATTTTAATAAGATTGTGTTCCATGGGCCAATAGTAGTCGTTTTAATTAATGTATCACTAAACTAATCCGTTATTGTGTGAGGCCACAAATTCACATCAAGCTAACTCAATATATGGGTGTAAGCGCGCATGCGCCTTAAAATTACGGCGACTGCCTTATACATACATAAGGGAATTTTGATCGTATTTCATACGACATTTCTGTAATAAAAATAATCAAATCTCGAGTGGAATGTCACTGACTATCTCATAATTAAATCAAGCTATATAGATTACAGGAAATAAATGCAATAACATATTAATTTACTTAAACTGCTAACGTTTAAAATCATGCGGATAACAAATGGCGATCGCAAACAAATCATCAGTTGCTGGTATAATTATAAGAACAGAGAAATGCTGCGAAGGCTTACAAATTCAAGATAAGCAGCGATGATTGAAATGTGTGGTTTCGTAGTACCTTGTTGGTTATAAGTAGTATAATATAGTAAGATTATTTTCCTAGAAACTTTGCAATCGCTTTTAAACCTTTGCCGATAACCTAGAAATGTATAACTTTGCATATGACCTTAAAGAATTGTTTTATACCTTTCAGTAAGCTTTGCAAGCATGGTATATTAAAATTGTATACTTAAATAATAATTTACTTTTAATATGATATTATGAAGTCACTGTGGACTTCGATTATCACCGACCGTCCGACTGGGTGATAAATATTTTCGCCCAGTGTAAAGCCAGAGGAGCTATCGAGAGATAACCAGAATCTTCGGCGAGTTATCCTACTCCTACTGCTCCAGTTACTACATAGTGTGTTACAAAGTTCTGCACATTTTCTGTTACAGGTTTTTGGAAATATTTTTATAAAAATTCCGGACGCTTCAAACAGTATTTCACAGAATCAAACCACTTTAGTGTCCTTTTTCTATATGCTCTGACGTCTTCACAATAGTTTAAATTATACCCACTAAAAGATAAAGTATTTCTAAAATGTCATGTGAATATCTTCAGTAAAGATTTTCGTAATTTCATTGATAAACAGAAATGATTTTTTAGAAACTGCGACATTTACTGATTAAAAACGCTGAGAAAAGCCATATATAAATGATGATATATAAGTATATTCATCATTCAAACCACAGAAACACCCCTAGGGATAATTCTCTTTATACTTTTCATCCTTGGGAAATGATAATACCAAATTTGATATCTCCACTGTTGTCCGGGCTTGTAGGCCGTGGTCCATTTGCATTTCCTTCAGATGTTCCGCCTAAAACTGCGTTCGGCATCTTCAGGGTTCTAAGACAATAGACCCGGAGTCCAACACAAGACTTGTCTCCGGGTCTATTGGACTCCGGGTCTATTGACTTAGAACCTTGAAGGTTCGGCATCTTCAGGGTTCTAAGACAATAGACCCGGAGTCCAACACAAGACTTGTCTCCGGGTCTATTGGACTCCGGGTCTATTGACTTAGAACCTTGAAGATGCCGAACGCCTTCCGGAACGTCGGAAGGAAATGCAAATGGATCACGGCCTACAAGCCCGGACAACAGTGGAGTTAACGACGCCGGCCGTGAAAGCCTCAGTATTTATGTGAAATTTGATATCTGTTTGACACTTTCTAAACCGCTTTCTTCAAAGGATCTTAAAACAAGCATTTCGGACATGTGTCAAAATATGAGGTAAATTAGCATTCCTAGCGTGCCTGCATCTGTATTGCAGACGGTAACGTGTCTGTCTCGCGTTCAGGAGCTCCCGAGTTCAAATTTCGATCAGGGTAATTTATATGGATAAGGCTTTTTTCCGATTTCTCCCCTTATTTTGAAAGATGAATGTATTTTAACTCTAAGCACTATGTACCCTGTACTTATTTGTACATCATTTCATTCATCGTCCGATATGACTTAACGTTGCAGCTTTTCCCTTAACCTGAAAGATGAATGTCTGGTAACACTAAGCTCCATGGACCCTCCACTCATTTGAAGATCATTTTATTCATCGCCTGAAATGACTTAACGTTGGAGGTTTTCATATAACCTGAAAGATGAATGTCTGGTAACACTAAGCTCCATGGACACTCCAATCATTTGAAGATCATTTTATTCATCGCCCGAAATGACTTAACGTTGGAGGTTTTCATTTAACCTGAAAGATGAATGTCTGGTAACACTAAGCTCCATGGACACTCCAATCATTTGAAGATCATTTTATTCATCGCCTGAAATGACTTAACGTTGGAGGTTTTCATTTAACCTGAAAGATGAATGTCTGGTAACACTAAGCTCCATGGACACTCCACTCATTTGAAGATCATTTTATTCATCGCCCGAAATGACTTAACGTTGGAGGTTTTCCCTTATCCTGAAATATGAATGTCTGGTAACACTAAGCTCCATGGACACTCCAATTATTTGAAGATCATTTTATTCATCGCCTGAAATGACTTAACGTTGGAGGTTTTCCCTTATCCTGAAAGATGAATGTCTGGTAACACTAAGCTCCATGGACACTCCACTCATTTGAAGATCATTTTATTCATCGCCCGAAATGACTTAACGTTGGAAGTTTTCCCTTATCCTGAAATATGAATGTCTGGTAACACTAAGCTCCATGGACCCTCCAATCATTTGAAGATCATTTTATTCATCGCCCGAAATGACTTAACGTTGCAGGTTTTCATTTAACCTGAAAGATGAACGTCTGGTAACACTAAGCTCCATGGACCCTCCACTCATTTGAAGATCATTTTATTCATCGCCCGAAATGACTTAACGTTGGAGGTTTTCCCTTATCCTGAAATATGAATGTCTGGTAACACTAAGATCCATGGACCCTCCAATCATTTGAAGATCATTTTATTCATCGCCCGAAATGACTTAACGTTGGAGGTTTTCATTTAACCTGAAAGATGAATGTCTGGTAACACTAAGCTCCATGGACCCTCCACTCATTTGAAGATCATTTTATTCATCGCCCGAAATGACTTAACGTTGGAGGTTTTCATTTAACCTGAAAGTTTAATGTCTGGTAACACTAAGCTCCATGGACCCTCCACTCATTTGAAGATCATTTTATTCATCGCCCGAAATGACTTAACGTTGGAGGTTTTCCCTTATCCTGAAATATGAATGTCTGGTAACACTAAGCTCCATGGACCCTCCAATCATTTGAAGATCATTTTATTCATCGCCCGAAATGACTTAACGTTGGAGGTTTTCATTTAACCTGAAAGATTAATGTCTGGTAACACTAAGCTCCATGGACCCTCCAATCATTTGAAGATCATTTTATTCATCGCCCGAAATGACTTAACGTTGGAGGTTTTCATTTAACCTGAAAGATGAATGTCTGGTAACACTAAGCTCCATGGACCGTCCACTCATTTGAAGATCATTTTATTCATCGCCCGAAATGACTTAACGTTGGAGGTTTTCCCTTATCCTGAAATATGAATGTCTGGTAACACTAAGCTCCATGGACCCTCCAATCATTTGAAGATCATTTTATTCATCGCCCGAAATGACTTAACGTTGGAGGTTTTCATTTAACCTGAAAGATTAATGTCTGGTAACACTAAGCTCCATGGACCCTCCAATCATTTGAAGATCATTTTATTCATCGCCCGAAATGACTTAACGTTGGAGGTTTTCATTTAACCTGAAAGATGAATGTCTGGTAACACTAAGCTCCATGGACCCTCCACTCATTTGAAGATCATTTTATTCATCGCCCGAAATGACTTAACGTTGGAGGTTTTCCCTTATCCTGAAAGATGAATGTCTGGTAACACTAAGCTCCATGGACCCTACACTCATTTGAAGATCATTTTATTCATCGCCCGAAATGACTTAACGTTGGAGGTTTTCCCTTATCCTGAAAGATGAATGTCTGGTAACACTAAGCTCCATGGACCCTCCACTGATTTGAAGATCATTTTATTCATCGCCCGAAATGACTTAACGTTGGAGCTTTTCCCTTAACCTGAAAGATGAACGTCTGGTAACACTAAGCTCCATGGACCCTCCACTCATTTGAAGATCATTTTATTCATCGCCCGAAATGACTTAACGTTGGAGGTTTTCATTTAACCTGAAAGATTAATGTCTGGTAACACTAAGCTCCATGGACCCTCCACTCATTTGAAGATCATTTTATTCATCGCCCGAAATGACTTAACGTTGGAGGTTTTCCCTTATCCTGAAAGATGAATGTCTGGTAACACTAAGCTCCATGGACCCTCCACTGATTTGAAGATCATTTTATTCATCGCCCGATATGACTTAACGTTGGAGCTTTTCCCTTAACCTGAAAGATGAACGTCTGGTAACACTAAGCTCCATGGACCCTCCACTCATTTGAAGATCATTTTATTCATCGCCCGAAATGACTTAACGTTGGAGGTTTTCATTTAACCTGAAAGTTTAATGTCTGGTAACACTAAGCTCCATGGACACTCCACTCATTTGAAGATCATTTTATTCATCGCACAAATTGACTTAACGTTGGAGGTTTTCCCTTATCCTGAAAGATGAATGACTGGTAACTCTAAGCTCCATGGACACTCCACTCATTTGAAGATCATTTTATTCATCGCCCGAAATGACTTAACTTTGGAGGTTTTCATTTAACCTGAAAGATTAATGTCTGGTAACACTAAGCTCCATGGACCCTCCACTCATTTGAACATCATTTTATTCATCGCACAAATTGACTTAACGTTGGAGGTTTTGCCTTATCCTGAAAGGTGAACGTCTGGTAACACTAAGCTCCATGGACACTTCACTCATTTGAACATCATTTCATTCATCGTCCGATTTGACAACTTTGGAGGGCTAAATTTTAAAAAGGGATACCTAGAGCTTTATAGTTCAGATGTGGCTACATCCTCTCATGAGGAAGGGATGAAGTAAAGCAACAAGAGGAACCTGGATGCTGCAGCCTTAGAGGTCTAGACAGACGGAAGTCGTTAACAATTCTAGGCTGGAAGATTCGTCCTAATGTGGAGTTGCCCGAAGGGCAATGAATGATGATCTAGCAAGCAGTCGTCTAGTAGTCATGAGGAGTACACAGCTTCCTTTGAGTAATCGATCGCTCCATTTTCTCGCACTACCATACGCCACGAAATCTAGTACCACGTATAAAATGGGGAGATGGAATGAAAAGAAAAATTACGTAAAGGAAATGAGCATTCGTCTGCGAAGCAGATAAAATATGCAAATCTTAAGTAATCGACGCTTATCGAATGGAGATTTCTCAAACATGAACCCCACCACATTTCACCGTAGAGCCATGTTGAGGTGGGGGTAGTAATAAACAGATTTGAAGTTGTTATTTGGTAAAACGATATCTCAAGTGGCGTCAGTTTGCGTCGCTAATTACTACATTGAGTACAGTTGTTTGGTGCTGAAGTTTTGTCTGTTTTCGCCAAATGTGGTGCAAACTGGAGTCGTAATGACCTTGAGGAAAGCAAGTGTGTGGAATGGCGTACTTGAGTTGCGCCAGACGTCATAACTGTGGAACGTGTTCCCAATGTCCAGCGATAACGTGACCTATACTACGATACGGTTGGATAAACAAACACCCCTCATACAGCTGCAACATCGTCACAAAAACTGACACAATTTGGCTGCTCTGCAACGGAAAACCAAAGATTCCGTCTATGCTTCTGGGGAAAAAAGTATTAAATCGATATTTTACCAGCTTTAAAATAAAATAGAAAATTAAGATACCGTCAGTTTTATATAAAATCGTTTAATGACTTCTCTACTAAATTAATCGCTTATTTCAGAAGGGCCTTGAGTCCTCCTTTTTCCCTTTTGAGTTAGTCATTTATGTGTACCTTCATATTAAAACAACCACAAAATATAGGTGATACATTCTTGTTGGTTTTGTACCTAGGACAGTTTCAACAATGTAATACTGAAAATAAGATGGCACACATACAGATGCTTACCATATGCGCGTGATACGAACAGCGATCGAGTTCCAAGTCGTCATTCGGTAAGTTTCGTTTAACTCCGTAAACATAGATCACAACTTTGAAATTTGAAATGCGCTATACACTGACATCTAGTGACTAAGCTTTATCACGTCCGCATTATTTCGTTTTCATGAATATTTAGGTAAATTAGCTAAGCAGTTTACAGCAATCGTATGTTAGAATTAGAATTTTGGTTCGTCCTTGGCAACATATACATGTTATGAGACACGTCAAAATGTATAAATACAGTATATACATAAAGTCAAATTGATTACATACAATATACACAGTAAGCAGCTTTTCTATGGTTTCATGTGATATTTGCATAGACTAACTTACTACAAGAAATGTCATAATATAAATATTACAGGTTTGTGAATGTACTATGCTCCCAGTGCTCATTTACATGGTTATAGTTCTAAAAATTCATTAACCGTATAAAAACAATTTGCATGCAAAAATTTCTTAACCTTATTCTTAAAGTGTTTTAATGATGCAGCTTGTTTAAATAAATTTGGAAGTTTATTATATAACATTATCCCTTTGTAGTTAAAGCTTCCTTCATAAAGGCTCGTTTGGTGCGTTCGAATTGCCAGTTTATCCTTGTTACGTGTACACCAGCATTTACTTGAAAATGATTTATATTTGTATGAACATTTGTGGATGTTATGGCTCTCGAAAGGGGACACATTATTATTCGTCTAGCTCCGTATAACTGTGATCTGAATGCAATTGAGCTGGCGAGGGCAAAACTAAGGAATGTTTTCAGAGGATGCAACGTTACTTGTGATATCTTCGCTTATCTTACACGCTATTTTGCTGAACTGTGTTTTTCAAGATTAACCACACTGCAGAAACAAAAGAACGTTAGCTCGCGCTTCTTCCCCTCCGCCCGCACCACACCGTAAATCCAGCGCTCAACTTATCTTGCGCGCACTTTACATAGTACATGAGGATGGTTGAGTTCTGGCCGACTGTTCCATGAGCACAGGATGCAGAAAATTACAAAGTACTTGTTATATATTTATTTTCTAATATATATAACTTCAATATTCAAATATATATATGCTATTAAACAACACTTTTTTACATGTTCAATATGCAGAGGTTTTGGAGCTAGTATTGAAATCACTGAACGCAAATCAATCTAATTCAATCTAATAGAATGGGTGATATGCTCAAAGGAGCCCGGAGTCCATAGAACTTAGATTACCAGACATTTATCTTTCAGAATAACACGAAAAGCCTTTCCAAGATAATTCATCCAACCGAGATTCGAACTCGAAACCTCTTTAATGTGGTTCACCTAGGTTAGACTCACGCCACAAGGGCGAGTAAGTGAGCTTGACTAACTCTGCACATAGAATAATTATACAAATTTGCAGGTTTTAAGCAACAAAGAATACTTTACCATAACAAACTAAATTCTGAGAAAATTTGTAACAATGATTACAAAATACGTGCAACAACAATAAAAGTTTTTAAAATGAAAAGATAATCAGTTGCGAAAATAAAAAGCTTCCTAAGCTATAATAAATACAATTGCTACTTCTACATCTATGAAAACAAGCAATATATTTTGAACAAGAAAGACCATGTTTTGAATGTCGTGATAAAATTGATATAAATACACACCGACATTAGCTTTGCATAACGAGAAAAAACGGAAACATGATAGCATTTGGTGAACATCAAAACACAAATTGATATAGAAAATAATTATTAAAGTTGGTTTCACTTTCACATGTGAGCTACCTTGATGATGAAACTGAACGTGTTAATATAAATCAAGTGCCATGAAAACATTACCGCAAGCTTGTGATCCTGCCTGCCGGGGACTGGTAATCAAAACATGTTGAGCATGTAACTCTACATCCGGCGTAACATGTCCCTCCCCCACCACTCACCCTTTGTGACGGGCTACGTGTTACAAAAAGAGAGTATCACGTTGTAGGGTGTTAGCGAAATACGTTTAACATGCAGCGACATCACACGAAAAATTATGTTCGGGGAAATTGCTTTGAAAGTGTTACTTTGTCTTGATTTTATACACAATATTACATAGTAGATGCGTCGATGTTTATTTGTGAACAAAATTCAATCCCTAACGAGTTTAATTAGACTTTTGCCACGAATGTAGAAGTCAATATATTCATGCCACGAGCTGTTTTGAATTTATCCAGGGACGTTCAAAACCACGAGTTGCATTTGTAGAGGCTATTTCACGAATAAAACAAATTATTAAAAGCAATAACACAAGTTATTTGATTCCCTAAATCGCATATGTCTACATTAGCACATGAATGAAACTTAACCTCACAAGTCACGGCATATAAGATTAATAGATCCTACAGGCCGTGCACAAATGGGGTTAGGAAGATATGGTAGCAAGGCTAAAGTTATGAAAAGAGCATTGAAATACTGGTTCAGAATAAAAGAATTGGAAACTAGTAATATTTTGAAGCAGAGTTAAGAAATGCAGCAAAAATATATTAAAGAAGATACTTGGTACAAAGGTATACAAGGAATTCTGAGTCAAATAGGATATGGGGATATGTGGAGGGATAGTAATAGAGTAGAGAAAGGTTTCTGTAAAAGAGTTAAAATGAGGATAGAAGATATAGAAAGGCAGGATATAATGGGTAGCTTAAATTCCAAAAATTCACTATGTACTTATAGAGAGATAATTGGGAAAGAGAAAAATTAGTTGATATATTTTGTGACAAAATGACAAGAGGAGTGATAAGGTCAAAAGGCTTAGGGGAGAGTGAAGAACAAGGAAAGTGTGTACTGCGTAATACGAAAATAAGTAGCTTTTGTCATTTATTGATAGAATTTCAGGAAACAAAGAATTGGAGAGGAAAAATTCTCAAAAAGAATTGGACTGTGTTACCTAGTGAAACTTAAGTTAAAAATTTATTTAGCATTAAATCAAGAAACAATGTATTGGAAATAGTAAAGTATTTAGGTTTTTAAGTGCAGAGGCTCTACCCAATTAGTCCAAGACCCGGGTCTCCTTCTACCCGGGGGCGATGGATAACTAACTACGGGGTCTTTCCATGGGGTAATACCTGATTTCTTAAAAAGCGCCCCGTTGACAGCAACTTCAAGATGGGATGGAAGTGGATACGCCACTTACGCGCGTCAACCCCGCAGGGAAGACTACCGAAAACCTCGGTAGGGCCGCCTAGTGATCTAGCACACCTTCTACTAGCTCTGCAGGCTAGTACCCCCTCCGGCCGTAGTAGCCTGGCCGAAGTTACTCAATTCCTCGTAGGTGTCGGGAACACACTGCCCCTCGAGTCCAACCCAATCCGAACAACTCCCCATCGGGAGGGGCTCGGCAGTTCGGCTCGAGGTTCCTCTAGTAACGTCAGAGGTACCACGAGTGCTAAGGGTTCGCAGCGCCCGCACCACGGCAGCTGAAGGGGACGGATCCCACTAAACTTTGGTTTAGTGAGAAAATAAATGGTTAAAAAAATATATAAGGATAATCAGGATAATGTAGATTGAGGAATAAAGGTGGTCTATAGCTCAAAAACTATACTGTTAGGGTCTATGGGCCCAAGGAAATTCAGAAACTTAATAAAGAGTTGAAATTTGATATGTAACTTGAGATATGTTTTCCAAAATATGTTTAACTAGAGGTTTAGCCTTTAAGGGATCCAAAATATAATTAGAAGGTAAACCCGTTGAACAAGTCAACTGGTTTAATTATCTTGTTTGCAATATCTCTTATTTTAAAAATAGTTACATTTTAAGTAAAATTAACAAATTTATTTGTATATGTGGCACCATAAATAGAAGCTTAAAAATACGAGAAGAGAGACTAAATTAAAGTTTTATAACGTAATGGCAGTTCCTATATTATATCTGTTAGTGAATTTTGGACTTAAACAAAAAAGAACAAATTATTGAAACAGCGGAAATGAAATTGTTAATAAATGTAGCAGGATATAATTTTCTAGATAAGCAAATAAGTGAAGATATTCCAAAATAATTGAATTTTTAAAGCTAACAGATAGAATAAAACAATATAGAAATACCTGGAAGTAACATGTCTACAGAATGAAAGATAGCCTTATTCCAAAATTAGTTGTAGATTACAAACCATTTGGTAGAAGAAATATTGGTAGACCAAGAAAAAGATGGATACAACACATTTAATTTAAAATTTATGAGACCAGAACCAGCCTTGGTGGCTTAAACCATGAAAAATTAATGATGATGACTTGAGATATGTAGGAGTATATATATATATATATATATATATATATATATATATATATATAAAGATAAACATTATTAAATTGTAAATATACAAGAATTTGTATTTATAATGAAGTTTAATAAATTCGTATTCATACAGGTCATGCACAAGTTAACACTGTTGAAAGCAACTTTAATCTTAAGGCCGTCAGGTGGCGCTGATCGATTACAAAGGAACATAACCTCTATTTTCAAACTTGTCGCCTGACCAAATCTTTCTGCCGCCATGTTACTGCTTGTCTTCACTGCTCATGTGATCGTTATAGCCAAGACTAAAGGAATATGTGATAATTGCTGAGCGATAATTGTACATGGTGTACAATTATCTATTTAGAAATCAGCGATTGGTCGATATTTGACGAATCCTAGTACTTGATTGATCTATACAAAAATAGTGACGTACGTGTGAAATAGTCAATATAATTTATACTAACTGAAATTCATTATTCGTAATTCTTATTCGTTTAAAAAAAACATGAATTCAACTATATAAATCAGCGATGTGCACAACGAGGCTCGCGAGCCGCATGTGGCTCTTGAGTCAGTCACGTGCGTCTTTGACACCAGATTCAAAGTAAAATTAATTATTATTAATGAATACTAACAACATCTCGAGGGCAGCTGAGAAAGGAAAATCTTTACTTGGACTTAACGACCCCCAGTGGTTGTTAGATTTGCCTTTTTAAAGATATGTCCAACATTTACAAACGTTAAATATAGTTTTACAAGAGAAAACTTATTTCTGATTTGGCCCAGACTGTATTTAGCTTTCATAGTGTGACTTCAAGGGTTGGCAGAATAAAAAGTGTGATTTGCAGAACTTTAAAATTCTTTTGCAGTAAATAGAAACTTTGTACAGCCCTTGCAGCAGCAAAAGGGCATGACATTGACAATCAACTGTCTTCAATGTCGACTCGTTGCTCCGCCACAGGTAAACAAACAAAAGAAATCACTGCGGTACAGTTCAAATGTCAACTGTCGCAATAACCATCACAGAGCTGCCGCTCTAACACCTTGCGGGGCTTTTTATACCACGGCAATTGTTTCTAGAAAGTCACAGGCCATTCGATAAGAATCGCGGCGGCAACACAAAGGTGTAAAATTCCATAAATTCTCTCTGTCTCTTTCTCCCTCTCGGCAAGCGTCCAGCTCGGCGCGCCACTCTGTCTCTTTCTTTCCTGCCCATATGCACAGCTCTGGCTTTACGGAGGCTCCAACACAACAGTGCAATCGGTGACAATAGCAAGTTAAAGCTTCAGAATAAAGCATTTTCTGACTTCAAATGTTTGAAGAAAATTACTGAAAGCCTTCCTGACGTTCAGGTGGAAACTGAAGATTATTTGAATAACATATCTGATCTTGCTGAAGAAATCAGTGACAGATTTAATTATTTCAGATCACTCTAACCTTCATTTTCATTTCTAGAAAATCCTTTTTCTGATGTTGTTGACGTCAATAACAAAGGACACAGAAACTGTAGATTTGAAGGTACTAGAACTCCAAGAGACAAAGGACTAAAAGTAGACAAAGGAACTGGAATTTCTACCATAGAATTTTGGAAGAATGCTCCAGAAAAATTACCCAGAAAGTATAAATATTTTGTAAAAAGTATTTCAAAATTCAATCCATTCGCTTCGGAAAATTTTGGAAACGCTTAATGCCACACAAAATTTGTTTTAGATACATTAAGTGCTTTAACAAGAACTACGTGTCTGACGGTAAGTTTATGACTATATCTGATAGCTTATCAGTAGCAGAAAGTTATACAAAAGTCAATAAGAATGAAAAGGATTTTACAGATATGTATTAAAAATTCAAAATTAGCTTTGTTTTTGGCATTTAAACAGCTGAAACCTGTAGTGCTTTAATAAAATCATTAGAATCAACTTTCTATAATGAAAATTTAATGAAAACTGTTTGGTGAAATTTCGATATTGTATACTTGGGTGAAGTATAGTAATTTCTTGAACTTTTTGTTGGGTAGTTGATAGGAAAAGTAAAAGTGAGTGGGTTGCAGCTTCGTGCAATAACTTTCAGGATATTAAATCTACACCGTTGGCTAGCAGGCAGGTGTTTGTTTTCATTACTCCCACACATGACAGTAATAATTAAATAAGACGTGCTGAGCATATATACCTACTGAAACGAATTTTGGAAGTTTCACGCAGTTGTAGAGCGTAGCATTTGTTCAAATACCCCAAGTAATGTTTGTCTACGGTCAACAGTATCCTGCAGGGTGAGTAATTAACTACGTTATATTTGTTAACAGCTTCTGAGTGGGTGCTTCTCTCAGAAGTTGCTTTAAAGCATAATTATTGGCCTCCAGTACTGCTGCTATAAATATATTTTGAAGTCGGATATATAATTAGGATTACGGTTGTTATGATACCAGCAAGAGTCAACTAATGTGCACTGACAGTTTAATCAGATTTGCTACATTTGTTGTGAAAATGATTTGAATGCACACATTGGTACTCTAAAACGTCACAGTTTGAGCAATCAGAACTTCAAGTTCTGTTGGAGGTTGCGCAAATCCGCCAGAGAAGATTTTCAGGTGATGAAATAAGTTTATATTGGCCATATTTTCACTGTCGTAGCGCTGTGGTCAAGTTGCACAACCTTTTTGTATGAGAAACATTCGAGAATGATGAACACAAACTTTCCGAACTAAACGTAGGACTGAAGTTGCAAAGTTGGTCACATGCGAACTTGCAGCAGGCAGAAGTCTATCTGATGACGAGTATTATTCAGTAACCGAACGTCTGTTGCATTCCTTACAATCGTAATCTCGGGGCTACTGTTTGCAGATGACCTACTAGTTGGGTCCATATCAAGTGGAGGGCTGAGAAGAGCAATCGAGACAGTCAATTCCTATTACAAAAAATGGGGTTTGAAAGTGAATGAAAACAAAACCAAGATTATGGTCTTCAATAAAGGATACAGGTTGCGTAAGGATGAGAAATGGGAGGTTAGTAGAAGAGAAATAGAGTGGATAAGGAGATTGGATTATTTGGGAACAAGATTGAGTTTAGATTGTAGCTGGAAAGAACATAAAAAGATGTCTGGGGCAAAAAGTAAAATTTCCACGAGGGTGATAAGATCATGCTACATTTAACTGTCAGATATAAATGTCAAATGGTTGGAGAGGATTTATACGGCAGTAGTAGAAAATTGAATGTTACATGGATAAGAGGTTTGGAGAGTAGATCAGTCTTGGAGAGGGACTGATAGAGTGCATAGATCCTTTTGTAAATATATATTGGTATTACCGATAGCATCACCTAATGGGGAGGGACAATTGGAACTGGGCCTCTACAAAAAACTTAAGTGTGTAGTAAAATTTGTGTGTTTAGTAGAAGTTGCTAGAAGATTGTTTTGTAAGAATAGGATATAATAATGATGATGATAATAATAAAAATAATAATAGTAATAATAATAGTAGTAATAATGATGATGGTGATGATGATGATAATAATAATAATAATAATAATAATAATAATAATAATAATAATAATAATAATAATAATAATAATAATAATAATAATAATAATAATAATAATAATAATAATAATAATAATAATAATAATAATAATAATAATAATCATAATAATCATAATAATCATAATAATCATAATAATCATAATAATCATAATAATAATAATAATAATAATAATAATAATAATAATAATAATAATAATAATAATAATAATAATAATAATAATAATAATAATAATAATAATAATAATAATAATAATAATAATAATAATAATAATAATAATAATAATAATAATAATAATAATAATAATAATAATAATAATAATAATAATAATAATAATAATAATAATAATAATAATAATAATAATAATAATAATAATAATAATAATAATAATAATAATAATAATAATAATAATAATAATAATAATAATAATAATAATAATAATAATAATAATAATAATAATAATAATAATAATAATAATAATAATAATAATAATAATAATAATAATAATAATAATAATAATAATAATAATAATAATAATAATAATAATAATAATAATAATAATAATAATAATAATAATAATAATAATAATAATAATAATAATAATAATGGGGTAGCACAATTGGAACTGGGCAGGCATTCTACTAAAATTAAAATCTTGTCAAGGGCAATGAAATATTTATACAGAATCGCTAACTTGGAAGATTGCAATGTAATTAAATAGTGCTTTCATATGCAAAGGAGAAGTAACTGGGGAAGGTTTTGGGCACATAAAATGAATGACATGTTGTAGCAGATAGGTATGGGTCATTCTTGGATAAATGCAGAGTATGGGTATAGAGGCTTCTGGAAAGAAGTTAAGATTAGAGGAAATTGACAGACAAGACATTTTTGCCAGTACAAGTGACAAAAGCTCACTGAAGTTATGTAGAGAAATAAAAACAACCTGGAGGAGCAAAGGATCTATAGACATATGTAATAAGTTAGGGTGAGAAGGTTCTGCTTGGGCGAGAACAGGAGTGAGAAGCTTGAAATGTATAGGTCAAGAGAGGGAGCTAGATAAATATCCATTGATTATTCCGGTAGCGATGGTCCTTCCGCTTTGTCCTGTATAATAGTATTATATGTCCTGAATAAACGAACATGAACGGAGCATTTGTTTAATGCAATCTGAGAAGTCTGGGCTGGAGGATCATTGTTTTGATAACGACCATAGAGCCAAATTTCGGGAGACGACCATCTTGGCAAAATGCAACAGTTACTGCGAGCAGAGAATTAAGGAGGCTTTGGCGATTTCCTCTGAAAGAAGCACGCTTAATCCTGATGCTGAATTTCAGTTCAGCTCCACTTGGAAACCGGCTTTAAAATGGAAATCCGTCGATTTAAGAAGCAAAGATCAATAGTTACGTTTCTTTGACACAATTTTCTATACTGACGCCATCTCCTGACCTGGAATTTAATTTACTGATAACATTCTTTTGTTCAGTAATGCGAATTTTGATAGTGTTTTGTTTTTGCTTATATTTGTGTTATATCCAGTATTTCATTTGTGGTTATAGCATTTAATAAATATCCTGATGATGGGAGAGATGCACACTCCAGAAACATCGATATCCAATCATCTTTTCACCTGACTGGCTGTCCGAGAAGAAAGTGAGTGCATTCGTCGCCAGGAAAGCTTGAGGTCTTATTTTAAAATATCCCTTCTTATGAAATATACTTCACACACTAAAGACAAAATTATTACTGACTTTAAATATTGCACTTAGTTATAAAATTAATTCCTGATTCTCAAAGAAAACGAGAGTTTCGAATATACAGTTCCTTTATTTCAAACTAAAATCTATAGTAATTATTTTAAGTTATACATATTTGGAGCCTCAGCAAACGTTATTAACTATCTACAAAGAATAGAATGTACGCTAAAGGTGTTGCAGGAATGGCATAGGTCAAAGGGATACATTTACCGAAAGCCATCGGTTTTATGTTGAACCTTGCTCTCCACAATATGGAGACAGATCGATTGGAAGAAGTAGTAAAACTAGAATAACCATTTGGCCTGATGATGTCTGTAAGAATGAGCTCTGTGATGGCCGACCGCTGTTCTCTGGTGTGTGGAACGTCCTCAGGCAGTGAACCGTGTTAAAGACGATAGCTCCTACACGTAATAACCAACCAACTTGCTCAAAGTATTTCAACAGGCCTTTCAACATCCAGAGATCCTTTGATTATTTCGTCTTGAAGTATTAAATCACTTAGTATTTTAATAAATATTTAGAGTCACCTTTTACAAAGATAAATAATAAAAACCGTCTTATACATAAAATCAGATGTGGTGGAGGGATTTTCTTTGAAATTTTCACGTTTTATCTTCGGAATATTGTAATATATTACATTTTAATTAATCAGTTTTTGTGATTATAACTTGAACTTTGCTTGGCGCACATGTTTAAATTAAAATACTTACTGATTCTCCATTTATGAATACGTTGCTTTAAGGGTATGTATGACTGAAATTTTATGAAAGTCGTGAAAATAACGACTTTTTTATTTTAATTCTATAAAATAATTTAGAAATTCCCGAATGTGAAAAATGCATAATTTGCCTCCGAACGCCATTTTTAAATGCTTATTTAAATGTCGGTGGCCTTTAAACTCTGTCAGAGTCACGCCCTCTTTTGCGTACATCCACATTCTTTGTCTGTTTTCCGTTCTTAAATTTTCAATTCAAGAAAAGAAAAATAAGGCTTTAGAAGACGAAATAGTTCCTAAAATGTTGCCAATATATCAGAGGCTGGCTTCTACAACATTACTAGAGATGTGAAAAACAGGAAGAACACAGAGTGCCAATGAATCTTTGCATCATGTCATATGGAATAAATGCCCAAAGGAAGTTTTCATATCAAAACAAAAATTGGATCTTGCTGTTATTAAAAGCTTCAGTGAGTTTAACATGGGTAGTCTTAAGTCATTGGAGCTGCAGCAAAATATCAGAGGTGAAAGTGTAGTAGACTCAGCAAGCAAAACTTCAGTGCAGCGAGATCAGACTCGTATCCTGCAAAGCAAGAAGCGAGTTGTGCAGAAGAAAAGCAACATCTAAAGAAGAAAAAGCGGGAAAAAGCAGCAACAGAGGAGAAGAAAAAGAAATCTGAGGGTCCAACCTATCAGCCTGGTGGATTTTAATGTGAGTTATGCAATCAAATCTTTAATCGCTGTTTTCTCAATGTTCATATTTTCAGCATTTTTCTTCCTGTAAAATGCTCCTTGCGATGCAGTTTTTGTACTACATTCATGATATTTCCTACACAGATTCAGAATACTATGAGGAATGGAAATTTCCCTAGGTTTTATTGTGAAATGTATATAAGCATATATTTCTTATTTTCAAACACAAAACTTACAGTTTTTTAGACAAAAAAAGAATATTTGTAAATTAAAAAATTTTTGTGGCCTAAACTAAAGGAGACACAGAAAAACCCAGAGCAATTTCAAAAAGTATGTGTATTATGAACATAGGGTTAAAATATTAGACCAAAATTCAAAATATTTTGTCGCAAGGGACTTTTTTAGTGACGTAACAAAAAACATACAAAATGTATCATAATTTCTAAACTTCTGGAGAAATATGGTTTAAATTTAGGCTGTTACATGTTTACATTATACTACACCTATGGTGTAAATTTGAAAAAGCTAGCATTATTAGTTCAGAATTTGAAAATTTCAGTCATACATACCCTTAACTTTGCTTCTTCTCCAAGAGAAGAGGACATCGCATTACCCACACATCACTTGTGATCACTGTCAGTCACGTACGCTTTGTTGTGCTTGTTTACAATGTCGGTGTTGATTGAAAATCCCGCCACTTTTGAAAGCATATATTTATTGCGAGACACTTAGGAAATTGCTCCGCGCCATACGGAATAAGTGCCGAGGAATGCTGTCAAAAGGTGTTGGGTTTCTTCACGACAAATTAATGCTTAATAATACAAACAAATCTTCAGCAATATCATTTCGCCACAAACAAAATAAAAATGTTGGCAAACCTGACATCAAGTTGTATGGTGCGTGTGTTTCTTATAAGACAGAAGCAAATTTGCTGGGAGTATGGGTAGATCAGCATTTACACTGGGAAGCACACATACATAATCTAGTAATAAAGTTAAATAAATTCTACTTCTCGTTAAGAATAATAAAAGATGAGTTGAATGCAAGTGACATGAGAACCTTATATTTTGCATATGCAGAAAGTCTAATAAGCATTATATTTTGGCAGGATAGTAAAGACAGTCACCTGGTTTTTAAAGTACAAAAAAGGATTGTTGGATGCCTAATGTCAGGAAAAAAATATGACTCCTGCAGGAACTTCTTTAAGGAATTGAAAATCTTGACTCTGCCCAGTCTGTATATATACTGTTTGCTATGTTATACAAAACAGAACCTTGAAAATTTCACCACAAATAATCAAATACATCATCATAACACCAGAGGTAAAACAGACTTACGAACAATAACACATAGAACTACACTTTATTCCAAAGGAGTTAGATATTCAGCAGCCACTCTGTATAATAAACTACCGGCCAATCTGAAAAACATAAAATCCATGCGGTGTTTCAAGCTATCGTTGAAAGAAATATTATTAAGTGATTCATATTATGGTATAAGTGAATTTCTAGATACACTGTAGCTGGCCATATAATTGTATATAATTGTATATATTTGTGATGCATTTTAAATGTTGTGTAGTTGTAGAGCCATGCAACTATATATATATATATATATATATATATATATATATATATATATATATATATATATATATATATATATATATATTATTAATTACACTTGATGCAACTTATTTTTATACTTATATTATTTGTATTGTTCTAAACATTTGTATTGATGTATCCAATGTCATTGTATTGACTTAACGGATGAATAAAACTACTACTACTACTACTACTACAACCCACGACTACACACTGCAAATGTGACAGAAAAAACATCCTACGGGGATTTGGCTGGGACGTCTTTGACCATCCCCCATACAGCCCTGACCTCGCTCCTAGCGACTTTCATCTGTTTTTGCATCTCAAATATTTCCTTGGTAGTCAACACTTCAACAATGACGACGAGCTGAAAGAAAATGTTTCCAACTGTTTGAAGACACAGGCGGCAAACTTCTATGAAGAAGGTATACAAAAACTTGTGTCTCGCTATGACAAATGCCTGCAAAATTTTGGCAGTTATGTGGAAAAGTAGTTTAAGAGTTGTAGAATTTTATGCAATAAAAATTTTTTTAGTATCTGTACACAATTTAATTTTATTACCAAACAGAACTTACTTTCTGGACGTACGTCGTAAAAGCTAGTGAATTTCGTTATTCGACTGTTGACAGTCACTCACCAAAGTTTCAGTCATCTTGGACACTTAGATGTTATGTAACAATCGTTTGAGTGAGTTTATGTGAGTGTTTTTATGAAGATAGACAAAACCGAGTATCGAGCTTTCATTAAATATTTGTTTTTGAAAGGCAATACGCCTACGGAAATCAAAGGTGAGTTGGATTCTGTGTATGGGGACTCTGCACCATCATTTACCACAGTGCAATTTTGGTAGCTGAATTTAAACGTGGCCTTCAGAGCTTGGGAGCCGATGAACGTTCGGGACGTCCACAACCTGCAACTACCAACGAAATCATCGCCAAAGTTCACCAAACGGAGCTACACCACCGCCAAATTAAAGTGAGAGAGATAGCAGAGGCTATGAACATGTCAAAAGAACGTGTTTGTCACATATTAAATCAACATTTAGACACGAGAAAGCTGTCAGCGCGTTGGGTGCCGCGTTTGCTCACGTTAGACCAAAACCATGTTCGAATGAACATTACCAACGCTCTCTTGGCGCAGTTTAGCCGCAATAAATCCGAGTTTTGGTGCCGATTAATTACTGTAGATGAAACTTTGATACACCATTATATGCCCAAAACAACAATACAGGCCAAACAATTAACTGCAAAGGGGGAACCGGCTCCATGAAAAAGCAACAACTGTTTCTTCGTCTGATAAACTGTAAGCGCGTGTTTTTGGGATAGTACTTGAGTTATTTTAATCGATTATCTTCAAAAAGGAAAAACCATTACAGAAGCATACTACGCATCACTAGTTGACAAGCTGAAGGCAGAACTTTCGGGAAAATGGCCACATTTGCAGAAAATCCTATTTCACCAAAACTACGCACGGTCTCACATCTCAGCGGTTGCAATGACGAAAATCCAAGAACTACGGTTTGAACTGCTTGCTTATTCATCTTACTCACCAGATCTAGCCCCAAGCGACTTCTTTTTGTTCCCTCATCTGAAAATTGCGCTCGGAGGATAGGGTTTTTCGTCAAATGAGGAGGCAAATATACCTTCGTGAAAAATTACTTTGTAGAGAAAAACGCCGAGTACTATTTGGACGGGTTACAGAGATGGGAGCATCGCTGGGAGAAGTGTGTAGAGTTACAAGGAGACTATATTTAAAAACGCCGAGTACTATTTGGACGAGATACAGAGATGGGAGCATCGCTGGGAGAAGTGTGTAGAGTTACAAGGAGACTATGTTGAAAGACGCCGAGTACTATTTGGACGGGATACAGAGATGGGAGCATCGCTGGGAGAAGTGTGTAGAGTTACAAGGAGACTAAGTTGAAAAACGTCGAGTACTATTTGGACGGGTTACAGAAATGGGAGCATCGTTGGGAGAAGTGTGTAGAGTTACAAGGAGACTATGTTGAAAAACGCCGAGTACTATTTGGACGGGTTACGGAAATGGGAGCATCGTTGGGAGAAGTGTGTAGAGTTATAAGGAGACTATGTTGAAAAACGCCGAGTACTATTTGGACGGGTTACATAAATGGGAACATCGCTGGGAGAAGTGTGTAGAGTTACAAGGAGACAATGTTGAAAAACGCCGAGTACTATTTGGACGGGTTACAGAGATGGGAGCATCGCTGGGAGAAGTGTGTAGAGTTAGAAGAAATCCGTTGAGAAATAAAGAAATAAAAAATTATGATAAAATGTCTTGTATCTTTATAAGGTCGGAAACTTTTCAGACCACATTTTTAAATTAATTATTAAAATTAATTAATTTCAAATCTTATATATATGTTAAAGTTCTCAACTTATATACCAAGTGTGTTATTTATCCTGTATTTCCTTTATTAAATATGCTAATCACTGACACTAGCAAACAGGCAAATACTCCCATGAACCTTTTGCGAAGAAGGTAACACCTTGCACTCAAATGACTACTTATTTTGATCACTCCGATATAAATAGTGGTTCCTTTAAATACTTAATATAACTTTCCGTTACACATTTAAAGTGCAGGTATAAAGAGAATACAGTAAGCACAGCAAAATCATATTTTGATAAAACGTGTCGTTATGTAAAGGAAACGAAATCCCATGCTGTTGCATAATCACTGGAAATCAATGACATAACTTCATACCACTCCAAAATATCATAAATATTTGAACAATAAAACGAAAAGTATTTTTCGGAAACAGATAATGCAACAGTAAATAATATTTGAAATAAGTTTTTAATTTTATCGGAAATGATTTTAATATTTCTGATTATATATACATATATATGTACTCCAAATTAAGTGTAGATATGAATTTTCGTGAAATAGCCTTTAAGTGGTGTTAGGATAGGAATACCAGGGTAGTGAATAATACCGCCATACTCTATTCCAAAGAAAATCCATACAAATATAATACACTTAACCTCAATGAGATTCAAGAGAAAGACATTCCTCCCCACCCTGATCAATCTCCAAGAATATGACCAGTTGGACGGATCGAGTGATCCTGCCTCTATCTGCTGTTCTGATGTTGCCATCCCTTCCTTCATGCAGTTCAGCTATCCTGCCTTTCTTCCACATATGCCTTGGACGGACTGGTTCGTGAATCAGAGCAACATGTTCGATCCTCAGCTGGGGAGATTTTTTCTGGGTTGGCGGACCTCATGAAAACTCCTCAGTTGAGTGAGATATATTCCCTGGACCAAAGTTTCCATATATTGTCAGCAAACGTCTGTTAAATCCTGAGTTATCTTGTGGAAACGTAGAGTCATGAATTATCTTGTTAGCGAGAAGCTCATCGTAGGCTCAGGCATTGTTCTTAGTTTTGCTCCACAAAGAAAGTGTCAGTGGTTCAGGACCTGCTTCTTCTCCTTGCGTTATATTTCTGGAGTTCAGGGCTGCTTCAGTTATTATCAGGACGCTGTTTAGGCCTTCCTCCGAACTTGGGCTTTGTCTAATACTTTCCTCAGGCAGCGTTTAATGATCCTGAGCAGTGCCGGCCGACAAAGGAGGGCTACGGGACTGCATCCCCCCCAGAGCAAAATTTAATTTTATAGTTGTTGCCTTAATTGCTATATATTGTAAGTCATTACAACAAGTTGATACACTGTGCGGCAAGTTCATATGTGAACCCGTTTCTCCCTCTTGGACTGCCAGGACAACTCACTAACGTGCATATTGCTTCCATTTCCCCCTCCGCTAGCCTCGCTTCACGTTTCCACCTACCGCACGCCCTATAGCTTTGTGAACTAACTGGACTGCATTGCTTGCAACCCCAAGGGCGGTGTAAGTGCAATTTCGTGCGGATTTTCGTGACATCCGCGATTTTTGAACATTTTCTGGGTGATTCAAATATATTTTTGTTTCCTGACAGTAAAGTATAATCAAATGCGACTGTTTATACTCTATTCAATGGTGTTATTGTAGCAGTGAGTAATTCAGTCGAGTATTTAGAGTCACTTCGTTTTGGCGCTTTAACACTGCAAGAGAAATGTGACATTAAAGTGCGAGGAAGACCAATTCCTTTGTAAAACATTATTCAAAGTGCAACAAGTTGCCAAAAACAATATAGCAAGTGTTTCAGTCCTGAAATTTACACGAAATATGAGTAGATATGTGGCTGTGAAGTCAACAATTCCCTGATTTCTTTACCTTGCCTTTTATTTGGAATTAAAGATGATGCAGCCAACATTGCATGGGTTCAAAAGGAAGATTCAGACTTGCAGAGACTAATTGAAAAATATTAAATGTCCAAAAACCATATTAATAACATGCTCAAATTTGCTACACTTGGATCAGTAAATGTACAGACATGTTTAAGCTAAGCTTATAAGAAATCAATAGATCGTCAGCGATAAAGTCCAAGAAATAAGGACACTCTTATAAAGATAATCAACTGTGTGAAATTTTATGGTTATCACGAGCTACCCCTAAGAGGGCATGAAGAACATGAAGGGTCACAAAATCAAGAGGTGTTCAGGGGGTTGATTAAATATACAACAGAAATTGATTCCCTATTTAAGAAAAATAAATTACATAGAAAATAACTGATAGAAAACATCCCGAAGTTAAGCGAGGGAGTGGTCAATAAGTTTGCTAAAAAAAAGATCGCCGTTCATCTTCAAATAATTAAGCAAAGCTAAAATTCCAATAATCAATGCAGCCGCCACTGGTCCTGAGCATTCTCTCCCACCATGGTTTCGGTACCAAATGTTAGGATAGGAATACCAGGGTAGTGAATAATACTGCCATCTTAGTACAGCACTAATTTATTCCAAACAACATACATACAAAGATAATACAGTTAACCTCAATGAGATTCAAGAACGTGTCCAAAGTCAGGTTCAGAGAACATAAAATCGCATTTCCAATTAAACTTCCTGTAAAATACTCTTATAGAATGGAGTAACTAGCGTATAATGCAAGAGATACTAAAATATAATATCTATACATCAATAGAAATCGGGATAAATATGTTATTAGAAGAAATTGACAGCACAAAATTTCTGGGCCTTCAAGTGGGCAGATGTTTAGATTGGAAAGCTCACATAAATTATATCTTACCTAAACTCAGCTCTGCCTGTTATGCTATCCGAGAGCTGGTTAATGTGAGTTCTATTGACATACTTAAATTAGTATATTATGCATACTTTAACTCTATTATGGAATACGGAATATTATTTTGGGGCAACTCAGTAGAAAGTAAAAAAATATTTCTTATGCTAAAGAGGGTTATAAGAATCATTACTAACACCCACAACAGATGCTCCTGTAAAGATCTTTTTACAAGATTGAAGATATTAATGCTTCCTTGCATGTATATATTCTCGATCCTAAAATTCTTTGTATGCAATCGTGCCTTATTTGCAACAAATAATGTAATTCACAAAATAAACACTAGACAAAAGTATAATATCCATTATTCCAGTGCTAAACTTTCTTGCTTCCAGAAAGGTGTGTATTATGAAACTATCAAAATATTTGGCGCACTTCCTAATGTTCTTAAAGAAAAAGTTGCTAATTTCGGTGCTTTTAAAAAAGCTGTTAGAGACTACCCTTGCTCAATAACTTTTTATTCTCTACAAGATGATCTGAATGACAAATTATCCTGATAATGCCTCTGTAGCTCTATAAGTAGTATCTAACTGTTCCAATGACAAATCATTAGCAATAAATCTTTGATGCAAGCTGAAAGTTTATTTTTAATGTATATGTATTTAATAAATAACAAGAATGGTATCCATTGCAAAAAGGTTGAGACGTACTGGCATAAGCCAAGTGAAAGCTGATTTAAAAAGTGTTTCATTGTGTATCATATATAATTATCCCTGCTTTTTTTTTTTTTTTTTTTTTTTTTTTTTTTTTTTTTGTATTTTACGTCCTCCAACGTTAAGTCATATCGGACGATGAATGGAATGGGTGAAATGATGCTCAAATGAGCCCAGGGTCCAGAGAGCTTAGAGTTACCTGACATTCGCCTTTAAGGATAAGGGAAAACCCCGGAAAAAACCTTATCCAGGTAACTCACCCTGACCGAGATTCGAACTCGGGACCTCTTGAACGTGAGGCAGACACTCTACCACCACGCTACCGAGGCGGGCATCCCTGCTTTGTTTTCCATATTGTTGTTCATATTGCCTGTATACTACAATATGTGTCTTATGTTAACTTTTGTACATATATATGCTATTAAACTTTATACCTCTGGACATGTTCAATGTTCACAGCCCTTTCTGGCTACAAGTGAGCCTACTGAACGCAAATCAATTTAATCTAATCTAATGTACACAGATTATTTGAGCCGAACCACCAGGCTCTGAAGATAACTGTTAACCAGAATATCTCCTTTAATACTATATATCAATGTAAACTTTTTAATTCAGTGTTATCTGTCCCTCTTTCTTACACACAGACGTTTAGATATGTTCTTGCAGTGTTCCTATGTAATGCATTATTCTTCTATCATGCCAAGTTATGCATATATCTAATTAAGGGAAGTTTGCACGATGTTAGGATATAGGGTGGATATGCAGGGGAATACGAGCAAATAATCTGGCTTATGGCATAGGCAATTTACTTTTTAAAAAGCGATATTTAACGTAATATTTCAATCTTAATTTCGCCTAAACTCCAAGATCCATGTGATAAATTTTGTTTGAAAATGTACACATTTTCGTTCCTGCATCAGTAAGCTCTTCATTAAATGCCCTATACGTTTTAAAAACTACTATAAACATTTTTTTCTCATATTCCATAGCTTTGTGAATAAAAAAAATTGCAACATTTACTTTGTCTTAACCTGTAGTGCATCAAACACCTCCCACTCTGTAGACAGTGATTTTGATTACTCAGTGCCCTCAAAATGCTACATTGAGGTTATGAAAATAACATTAAAATATTCTATTCTTTACAGTTCTGCAACGTGGTGACTTGGCAATTGGCTTCAGGTTATGGAAATATCAAGGCATTAGAAACATTAGCAACCATCTCGCTATTTACACAACATAGTCTGCTAATTGTTGCAGAAGGTAAGTGCTACGTGTATGTGTACTATAAGAAATATTTCCAGTTGTTTTTTGTTTTCACGTATGTCCATTCTGGAAGTGATTGTAACTAGGGGAAGGTAGAAGCTATATCTAACGATTATATTTGCCTTATACTTACATATGCTACTGTAGAGCACTTTGCCAGTCCATCCATCTGTACGCATGAAAAACTCTCAACTAAAGGTAGAGAGTTCCGGAAATTCACATACACCCTTTGAAAAAAAAATAGATTCTGGAAGCGTATATCGTTTCCACGGCCGGTATATAATGGTGTCACGGAAAGTGTCTCTTTAGCTTCATACTACTGATTCCTCTCATAAATGAGTCTCAGTTACTAAACGTGCACTGATAGCCGAGAGGCTTATAGATAAATATCTGGGAGCACATTGTAATATAACCTAAAACTGATTAAGTTTACTTGATTTGATGGCATTTATGTCACGCATAAAAGCTGAAACACTCTATTCTGCTTTAAACTAAATGATATAAATAAATGTCATTCCTATATGTATTGTCGTGAACCGGAGATAAAGGTCTGCCGAAACAAATAAAATAAACCCCGTCGCATGCAGCAGTACAACGTCGGAGCGCCATTCGAACGGATCGCTGTCGATATAGTTGGACCATTCCCAGTGTGCGACCGTGGCAAAAGTACCTGATGGTGGTCGTGGATTATTTCACCAAGTGGCCGGAGGTATATGCCATCCGGAACCAGGAGGCGAAGACAATCACAGACTGCCTTGTGGAGTAACTGTTCTGCCATTTTGGGGTGCCGTTAGTGCTCCACAGCGACCAGGGTACCAATTTCGAGTCTAATCTGATGAAGGAGGTACAGGAAAGCCTTGGAGTGAATAAGACCCGCACGACACACCTACATCCGGACGAAATGGTGGAGAGATACATCAAGAACTTAGAAGAGCACCTGAGGAAGATCGTGGCTAGCCATCAGCGAGACTGAGACGTCAGGGTGCCACTGTTCTTGCTGGCCTACTGCTCGTCAACACACGACACCACTGGGATGGCGCCAGCCAGCTTAATGTTCGGCCGAGAGTTGCGGCTCCCTTATGATCTGGCTTTTTGAAGCCCTCGGAAGCGAAACAGCCAGCAACCGAGTATGTGGAGAACCTGTTGAACCATCTCCACGACATGCATGAGATGGCTCGTCAGAACATCCAGATGGCAAGCGACCGCATGAAGACCCGTTACGACAGGCAAGCCAACAGCCAAGGGTTCCAGCAAGGTGACCTAGTCTGGTTGTACCGCCTTACCCGGACCAAGAGACGCTGCCCGAAACTTCAACAGCCGTGGGTGGTGAAGAGGATTAACGACGTGGTCTACCGCATCCAGAAGGTGCCCCGAGGAAAGATGTTGGTGGTACACCTGGATCGTCTGGCACGCTACGATGGTGCTGTTCGGGACGACCAGCCTTGAGGAGGGAGCAGTGTTGCGAATCCATTACTACGACTGGAGACGTACGCGCACAAAGGTTTCTGTGCGGAGCAATAATAGACTGATATGCGACACGGAGATAAAGAGTATGCCGGAACAGATAAAGATAGATGCCGAAACAAATAAAAGAATAGTTCCACACTTTCCTGTGACAAATAAGAAACCGAATGTTCTTTATCAATCAAATGTCACTAGAATTTTCCTATTATTTGTTTCTTGTTTGTCACAGAACAGTCTGGAATTTTTCTTTTATTTGTTTCGGGCAGACCTTTATCTCCGTGCTATCTTTATCTGTTCCGGCATACTCTTTATCTCCGTACTGCCTATCAGACTGTTATCGCTCCGCACTGAACACTTTGAGCGCGTACGTCGCCAGTCATAATAATGGATTCCCGACAGTATGTATACCGACACTCCCCATATTGCAGCTACGACCTTCGGGGAAACCTCATCCCATCACGTGATGTCCGGACCCATTTCTCAGGTGGAAGCACGCTACTTGTCCATTACCTCCAGTCATAGGGTGATAGCGAAGATGACGGTGAGGTGAGAGGACCTACAGTTTTTACCGTCGACTCCGAACCACGTTGGGCATAGGGGACACTTCCCATGTACTAGACAGAGGTGCAGGCGCGAGTAGTGATGACTTAAAATCGACAACGCCAGAGCCGGAAATCGAGCTTGGACTCTCAGTACGAAAGTCGCGAACGAAATCACTGCGCTACTCCGGCACCCTTCATTAGTGTATGCAAAATCAAATAAAAATGGAAATAACTTAGTATTGGGGATGTAAGCCGTGGCATGTATGAGACCAAATGTCTAGTGAAATTTTCACGAGAGGATACTTCGTATTATATGGCAGCACCATTCAAAACAAATGAATGAGCCCGAGTGTTTACACAACCAATATTCATTATAAAAGCAACGTGTTGTTTACGTTTCTATAAATGAATGTGTTTAATATATTATTATGTACCTTCTGCAAGAAAAACATAAAGCATTACTGATGTGTGATCTTGGCTTCCGGTGAAGGCCGCGTCATCTTGGTCGAAATTGCCGAACTTCTAGCCACCTGCAAAAATTTCTCATACAGACTGACGCGAGAAAGTTTAGAAATCTTCAAAGAAAAGAATAACATCAACAGAGATCATGGAAGGCAGCTACACGACACCTGGAAGGCCCTGTTTACTAGCACAGCTACTGGCCGAAGATCAGCCAATGAAAAGCAAGGGGCGGAGCGAACAGACCATCCCGCGTCCGACGGCCTGCCACAGCAATCTCTGCAAAACGATGGTCTAGGGAAGAATACCACAGGGAAAAAAAGCCCTAAGGAATCGAACCAGACAGCAAAACACAATATTAATTATCTCCAAAACCAACAAAAAGCGGTGACACCGGTGCAAGATCCCATTGGCAGACAGGCAACCAATCGGGGACAAAGGGGCGGGACCAGCAGAGATTCGCAACCGGTATATAAACGGGAGCAACCGGACAAAGAGCGGACAAGAGCCCAGAAGAAGCTCACGACAAGATGAGCGAAACGTCGGCAATTTCGACCAAGATGACGCGGCCTTCACCGGAAGCCAAGATCACACATCAAGACACAAGCCGTGGAAGCCTACGCATCCATAAAGCATTACTATTAAAGTAACAATAATGAAAAGAAAACTGCACATCAAGGATTCGAACCCATGTTGGTCTACTTACACGTGTGTTTTACATCTCG